>JAAMXS010006906.1:0-10143 GCA_019693525.1 Cylindrotheca fusiformis | reverse complement strand
TGTTCGTCATGTATTGACGGGTATGGGTGATGAATGTTGTTATGATGCAACCAATCTTCCCAATTACAATAATACTAATGATGATGATGACGATGATCATCATGGTAATTTGAATCCCAAGGATCCCAAGGCACTCAAATGGTTCTTGAGTAACGAGAATAAGGTTTTGTATCAAGCAGAAGGTGGATTTACATCCTTTCAAACCACGGCACAAGAAATGAAAATACAATATCATGATCATCGTGGTAATGTCGTATTTACGGCCGATCCCATTCCACCACGAAGTCCTTCCTTGAAAACGAGGAGATCCTAAATAATGAAAAAGGGGAATCAAGAATATACTACTACTACTATGGTAGTAGTTCTTGAATCTTGAAATGTTCGTATGATGTAACTATATACTATACCTACTACTTCAACAACAACAACAATACAAAATTGAGAGGAATGGAAGAAAAAAAGATGTAGTATTCTATAGTAAGTAGGTAGCTAGTATATTAGTCGTCTATATTGAATTGATATGCTTTCTTCTTCTACTATAGAAACGTCCCAAAAAAAAGGCAAAAGACACCACATGTAATCTGGATACTACATCATCGACACACGAACACACACACACAAAACCATCCCCCTTCCCATCAAGATCTCTCTTCTTGTATATTACCGCTCACATACATGATTTTTTACACAATGAAAGGATCTCGTCGTCGTTGTTGTAAAAGTAGTACGGATGCTGGAGAAGGAACAATGTGAACCTTCTTATTGCGACGTTCCAAAATGGTTGTTGTTGTTGTACTAGGAGGAGGAGATGATTGACAAGATTCTTCTCCTTCTTTTTCTTCATCATCTTGAATGATTGCCACTGTCGTCTTGTGAGCTTTACGACGACGACGGTTATTGCTGATGTGGCACCCATCGCAAGTAGTAGTAGTGTAATGGTCATCTTCTTCTTCTTCTTCTTCCGGTTCCGTTTCGTCCCAAAAGATACGTGCCAAATGTTGACGACAGGTACGAATGGTAGAGAGAGGATCCATTCTACCTTGTAGTTGTGACAGAAGATTCGGAAGCATATCCGTAGTGGTAGTAGTGGAAATGGAAAACATTTCCATGGCATTCCATAGTGCAGATAGTGCAATGGTCGAAGGCCGAAAAAATGATGATGATGATCGATTGCAATAATGACAACCAGAATCAGACGAATCATCATCATAGTATCCCAAGGTGGCCTCTTCAATGAAAAAGTTGGCACGTTCGAAAATGGCAGCCATCACCGTAGTAGCGGGAGGAGGAGCAAAGCTATTGTTGTTGTTGTTCATGTCGTCGTTGTTGATGACCTCCATGAAAAGTTTCAAAAATGCTTGAGGTGTTGGTGGATGAACTTTCCATTCCAATGTTTGCAAAAGTTCTACCTCCATGGTTTGAATGTCTTGAACATTCATGGGTTGTTCACTCAACAACGAGATTGTTTCCAACGTACTATTTGTCGTTGTGCCGGCAATGCAAAGTGGTGGAGTATGATTCAATTTGATGGCAACATACAAACATGTCATGGCTACCAATTGAAAGCGATCCTTAGTCTTCTTCTTTCCAATCCAGCAATGTTCTTGTTGTTGTTGTTTGGAAATTGTTGCCAATGTAGTAGTAGTAGTAGCATGATAGCGATCCATCAAATTCATGGCAATCGCTACAATTTCCTTTTCCATTCCAAAGAAATCAGCAACTATTTTGTGTGTGTGTATGCGTGAGTGAGTGTCGTTGGTGAAAGACTAATAACTGAAGGAAAGAAAAAGCAAAAACGTACCTTGATAGCCCCATTGACAACAGATTTTACGCCATTTTCTTCGAATGTATTGTTCATGATCAGTCATTGTCTTTGTTGTTGTCGTTGTTTCGTGTTTGGGACGCTTGGAACGTCTGGGATGGCACGAACAAGAACAACGAGAAGAAGAGTGGAGATAATCGACTGTCTTGTATTCTGTTTGTTCCTTTTGAAGAAGGACAGTGAGTGTATCCATATTGATATCGTTATTGTTGTTGTTGTTGTTGTTGCAACTCGTAGTAGTAGAAGTATCCATCATTCTTGTTCTAGAAAAAGGTTAGAATGATTTCGTAGAAGGGTTGGTGGGATGTTTTCTTTTTGGAAAACCAAAAATGAAACCACCCTCAAGGTGCGGAAAAAAAAAGACAAGAGGATATAACGGTTGAAGCTGACAAGACCTATGGAACTTTACTAACTAAAAAATTCGTCCCCGACTGAAGCTGCAATTGATACTTAGGAGAGAACATCATCTTCCACGTATGGCTATGAAGTAGCGATCCCCCCACTACAGTACTACTACAAGTAGTACTACACGAATGGAAGAAGGAGAAAAAAAAAAAGTGGCCCGAATCGCTCCTGGGATTCGTTTTGCGGATCCGTGTGTCTCTTTGCTCGTGTACCAGTTTCGTGCACTACAACAACAACGTGACCTATAGTAGTACTTGCACGTATACTGTCTTGCAGAATCCTTGACTGACTCGAAAGGATCTCGCACGAAAGGTTGGTTTGATGTTTGGAACGATTGCTTGTTCTTTATATATATACAGTAGTACCTGTCTCTTATACACATCTCCGAGNNTATATATACAGTAGTACCTGGCCGAAAAAAGAAGCCCATCTATTGCAGTCAATAGAGTAGTAGACACGTTCCCCCATGCAGTATCATGTGTGAAGAAGTATTCAATTTTACTCCTGCATTTTTTTTTTGGAACAAATGGAAGAAAAGGAATAATCTCAAGATCATCATCTTCATGTTTGGTAGCAAGAATAGAGTAGTGGGGCTGAAATGGAAAGGGGTCGAATGGTAGCTACAAAAGAAGAGGACCCCCAAAAGATCAAAATGAGCTCATGACCTATACACAACAAAAGATCCAAAATCCATCGGGCTCGTCGCTCACCTGACAAAAGATACACGAGGAATGTACAACAACAACAACCACCAACAACATTTTGCCAGATTTTTGCTGTTGGATGTGAGTATGGTATTGTGGGAAAAAGATCTGGAATGGACAGCTAGGGTTAGCTCGACTATTTTCTCACATAAATCTGCGAGGATCGAGTTTGAAACTACTATTACTACTACTACTCTATTCCATGCTGCCCACAGGACACCACGAAACCTATGTACACCATACGTTGTTTCCAGCTTTATCATAGTAGTATGCCTGGCCAGAATCGTTCAAGGCAGAAAGAAACTATGCTACAATGACAAAGCAATCTACGCCGCTATTTGAGACATGTCACATATTGGTCAAAAAACGACTTGGATTCGTTGGCTAGTAGTAAATATCTCCGACTAGGTATCCAACCACTTACCTCGCTGCTATCCGCCTCCTCGTCTAAGTTAAGAAGAGCAATCACCACGTCCTTTTTTGAGCGATCGAACGCAGAATTTTCGACAGCATCTCTGGCCTTTGCCAATCTGTCTTCATTCCTCCATCATCCTCTCAAGTTCCACAAAGGAAGCCCAAGGATGCACACCACCGCCATTGGCCAGCACGGACAAACTGCTTGCTCGATCATACTCAGGTTTCGGTTTTCTAGAGTTGGTATACGAAGTGGATGCAGTAGTGGAAAGTACTGAAGAGCAATTGAGCCCTTCTGAACCACATGCGTGGCTTGGGAGGTGGTCAACCCGAATTGCAGAAGAGAATGTTGATTTTCAGACTCTAGTGATAGACTATATATCTAGCGCCACCACTACAAGACGGTTCTATTCGAAAAGCTCTTCCGGCACTTGTAGGTTCTGACCTGTTGGCAGCAAAAACTAACTTCTTCCGAAACGAATATGCAATACGACGGAACCGAAAAAAGCTACGAACCTCTCAGGAACCGTCGCGAACACTTTGCTCAGAAACCCTAGTGTGAGCCCTGCGAAGGAATTATGAATAGATAAGAGAAGGTGGTTGTTCCTACGAGTTACGACTTTCGCCACTGTCAAATTTTTTAAGTAGGACAATATAGTAGTCAAGTTTCCACCCACTATCATGGAGAAAATGAGCACTTCTATTTAAGAGGTCAGACGACAAAGCGGCGATCTTGTCTCGTTGATCCCTTTTTTTCTTGGTATTGTTCGCCTCCATTCAAAACGAGTTGTCAGGAACTAAAGGCGGATATTGAATAACCAGCAAGCACTTCACCATGGCGGAGTTTGAACAACCAGTTGGACCGCTCGCAGATCTGGTAAGCTGTCGTTTCGGTAAATTGTTGAAATGATCATCCTCATCCAATATCTTACCATACTATCGTTGTTTTGCAATATTGAGTGAAGTCGGAACTCTTGTACGTGGCGGCGCTGCAGCAAGCTAGCTTGAATCTTCGCAAGGATACTACCATCACACCCGCGGATATTTCACTTTTCTTAATCTCTCGGTATGGCCTCAAAATCAATCCAGAGGATGTGCAAGAGTGCATTTTGAACGATATTAGTGGGGATAGCAATACGATGGATCTTGTTGAAATGGTGGCATTGCTCTTCATTCCGCAGCTTCTGAAGATGAAGGAATCAGAACAAGATATCAGTAAACTTGTACCAGTCGGAAGAGACCCATTGTCTTTCGTCCTGGACTCCATCAAGCATGATATGCTTGCCGGTCAGAATTCCAAGGACGGAGAGAGACAAGATGTTGGAGCAGAGCTGTCAACTTCCCTGATTCGAGAGATGTTTCTACGATACGGCGAAACCGCTTTAGCAGCTGACGACCGACTCATCGACGAAATGTTACTAATGGCGAGAAATGGCAAGGGGCCGGATGAAAAAGTTCATTTTGATTTCGATACTTTTCTAGGAGCATTGACGCACGACATTGGCTTATTCGATACTCAACGAGAATCAAGGTTTAGTACCAATTGGAACGATGTTTTTGGAGAAGATTCGCCAGCCATCGACGGTGCCACAGTGGAAGGGAACGGCTGCAAAAAGAAGTACTCGATACATAGTACTGCAGGCCCCATTGACATGGTAGCACACACGTACTTCTGCAGGATTCAAATGCTCATAAACTGGCTCTTCTTCGTCTTTACATACTTTGCCTACCTCTACACAGAGGTGCCAACCTTTTCCCAAAACTGTCCCGAGTTCATGGTTCTTTCTACTTGGATCGATAACCAGCAGATGGCGGGATGCAGCATTGGACTTAGCATTGTCGATTGGCTCATTTCGCTGGCATTAGGTACGACTCGATTGGATATGATTGGATATGAAGTGTTGCGGAGAAAGGAAAAGAAATAACCAAAACTTGTTGCCTCTTGTCATTTGACAGCATACGTCACGGGGTTGCTCTTTGTGGGGCTGGGAGCATTTGGGAACGAGTTGAAGAAACGGAAGTGGGCGGCCTCAGTCTGCACCATGCTCATTCTCTTGTTCTTGACTGTCTTCTTCCCAGTCAAGTTCGGATTAAGTTCTAGGAAGCCAATTAATGTTTTTCGCATTGTCAGTCTGATTCTTGGCATTTTCGCAACAGTTCTCCGCATGCGAATGATTTTCAACATTTGTCACGGAAATGAAGCATCGGCAATCTTTCCCTTCACATCCCTCCGAAATGAAACCTTTTCCAAACAAGCATGTGCCTTTAAGGTAGCCAACATTCAGAAAAATGCCATTGAAGTGCACCACCAACGACGAGATCCGAAAAAAAGTTCATTTGGCACTTGCTTTGGAAGGGCCTTGGCGAACTTTTCCAGGATGGATATGCAATACGTTCGAAGATGCAGTTTCAAGGATTTCTACTCCAGTGTCAAGTCGGCCCGGATTTTTACTGAGGATGGATTGTTCTACAGCGGCCGCCACATTGCAGGAAATGTGGCCCAGTGGATTCTTTGCATCTTCATCGTAGGATACGGTATTCTTTGGACACTTTACATGAATGAAGCATGGATGCCAAAAGAACAGCGAGCTGACCAAGTAGCATCCAGCCTCGATTTTGCTATTACGATGGCTGCCAACGAACTGCTTCTTCAACAAGCTGTGGAATCCATTCTTCAGCATGTGGTATTGTTTGTGCTGCGTGTGCTCTACTTTCTTGACAACGCAGGTGTCCTGCGACTTGACTGCATTCTGCTCGGGGAGTTTCTGGAAAGCTTTTGTCAGAGAACTGCCTTTGATGATGAAGAGGATGGGGAGTTTGCTTGTTCACTCTTCGCCGGCGGACCAGAGAGTCTGTGCAGGACAATGGATCCCTTCTTTCGACCTACAAGTCCAATTGGGAAACCAGTTTCTGTCGATGAAATGGTTTCCATTATCAATGTCACGGAACTGGTAGCCCCCGTGACGACTGTGGTATCCAGGGCTGTTTCAGACACTATCTCTGACAAGATGAACCAATTGTACCCAGAATCTCGGTACATGGTGGTGGCACCCGTTGCATTTGGTACTTTGTGTGCCTTCATTTGCTCTATCACGATCGCACTAAATCTGCTACCGTCCATTACGGCAACAACTTTGCAACTTCGAAGTGGCGTTATTAAGAGTGTGTCTGATCCTGAAAAGAGGCCAGCGCATCTTTCATTGGTGAACTTGGGTACCTACCTCCTTGGTAGCATGTTTTGGGGTATCATTATCGCCAGCTTGTTGATCGGCGGTGCAGCTGGTGCGCTTCTATTCTTCAGCATGTGGCAAGTCACTGCTTTTATGGCAGTCCAAGCAGTTGCTTTGGGTATTGGTATAGGTGGCTGCATAGCCGTATGGTGGGCTGTCACGTATGCTTGTCGGGTGAAATTATACCAGGGTCTCTACCGCAGGAATCCACTGTCAGCCAACATTATAGAACTTTTGAATGAGAGTTTCAATTTTGCTACCAGCATGGCGTTCGCTGCTGTCCGCATGATAAAATTGCTCTCCCTGTCCGCATACTATGTTGGCCGGATCGACAAGAGTTTCCTGGCTCCAAATGTTGGACAGTTCTTGGACGGCCGTCTCGTCATTGATTACTTGCCAGGTTGTTTTATTGCTGACATATTGGCCATGGAGGCTCATCGGCATCCTTACGTCGAGTCTCTTGGTGTTACCTATCTGTACAAGTTGAAATACGGCGAAGGCTTCATTTCACGAGCAGGCTCAGCATGGCGTCTGCTCTTTGTGACCGCCCTGATGCCATGGCTCCAGAAATACCGCTTCGAGGCGAAAGGAAAGGGTTGTATTCCTGTCACCATCGAAAATGATCCAGAGACAGAGCACACCGAATCCTCCCTGGAAATAGGCTTATTATAGTTTGTGGTTGAAGAGCTTTCTAGAACGTGCTGGCAGATTGCATCACATCACTTTGGTCGCTGTGAGACAGTCGCAGATGAGTAGAGAATACTGTTTGAGTTATGGAACATCGTGTAGTCGTTTTCAGTGCCAAAGACCCGATTGCGACTCTGTGGTGGCATCGGCCAGGAGAAAGCAGTGAATGCGGCCGGCATAGTAGTAGGATCCGCCTATATAGCTAGCGATCAGTGCTGTTCTTGTTGCTGAGCAAAAGGTAAATTGATGAGAGGTTGTAATTGAGATGCTATATAGAGAAGAGGATGTGATGCCAGATTTCGAACATTACTCACCAAGAACGTCCGGAACATGTCGTAGCGACACAACCAATTTTGCCTGTTCCCAATTCTGATCCCAAATTCATGTACCCGCAAGCTCCTCGGAAGGGAGCGACAAGCCAGCCATTGTCTCGTTCATTTCACCTGCGATTTGGATCCCATAGCATTTCTGGGCTTGGTCAAAACTAGAGAAATAAGCCAGATGATTCGGATTGCATCGATTTGGCGCCATCTACAATCAAACGCCATACTTACTTCCGAGAAAAGCAACGCGCGTACAAGGAGTAAAATCATTTGGTTAGTAGCTAGCAGCCCAAGACTTGGGCAGTTGTTGCCTCTCTTCTTTCAGTGTCATCTAATACGGTATCCTCCATTGGTGTACCGTTGTTAGAGTTGGTCTCTGAATCTATAGAGAGCCGTTGCAGGGCCTTCTTGGCCTCCAACTTCCAGTCCACACGGAGCTTCAAGAAAACGATTCCTACCGCAGCAGACGTATAGATTCCGATGTTGAAACCCCACCACAGCCCAAACACCCCAATGTCGGCAACAAAGGTCAAGAGAGCACCCAGCGGTACAGCGCAAACCCAGAATCCCAGTATGTTCAGCATCAAAACAAATGTCTGTCGTCCCAACCCTCGAAAGACGCCTCCTATTGTAGCTTGAATGGCGTCTCCCATCATGAAAAGACACGATATGGGCACCAACTTGGAGACCAAATGTACAACTTCATCCTCACCGCTGAACACGTATCCTACAACATCCTTGCAGAGCAACAAAATGATGCATAGGATGGCCTGGACAATGGTGCTCAAGAAAACAGACGCGTGGGTGGATTTTTGGGCATCCTTGGGCCGCTGTTCGCCAATCAATTGACCCACTCGGATCGATGCGGCTATTCCAATGGCGAACGGAAAGCTCAAGAACAAAAAGGTGGCAACACTCAAGGAAACGATATGGGCATCTAATGCAAGAATACTGAGCAATCCGGCCAAGATTGTTGTAATTTCAAAGGACCACTGTGACAACAAGGAGGAAGAATAAGTATTAGAACATGTGTTGGATCCAGTTGATATGCGGCGTTTGTTCTATCCTTACAGCTTCAGCAGTGATGGAGAGAGCTCCAGAGATCGCCAATTTCCAGAAGGGTTTCAGGGTGGCCCTTGTGAATTTGTTCTTGTCGAAACGTGGCCATGTGTCCTGCAGAGTAGCCGGGCGATGCCTCCTTTGATGGTAAAGGTAGGCTATGATCATTAGAAATTCGACAGTCCGTGTCAAGGTCGTCGCCCACGGTGCCCCTTGCAATCCCAAATCGGCAGCATAGATCAAAGCCCAATTGAACAGGGCGTTCATGCCATTCGCCAATACCCCGATCCATACCCCAGGTGCGAGTTTGTTCTGCGTTTGTAAATATTTCGTCAAGACCTTGAAGATGTAATAGGGAAAGAGTCCCGGCAATAAGCGATAGGAGAATTCTCCCGCCGCATCGGCTAAAGCCGGATCTTGTCCAAACAAATGCATGGCCGGTCCACACAAGGCAATAATGCCCGACACGAGGATCGTGACCAAGAAGACCACGATAATGGAGTTTCCAGTCCAGATGGAAAATTGGTCATATTGCTGAGCTCCGTAGGATTGGGAGAGCAGCGTGTCGATCGCCGTCATAAATCCGGTCATGGCGGAATGCCACAAATTGAACCATACTGTCGCCAAGGCCGTGGCCGCCAATTCGTCCTTTCCCAACTGCCCGACAAAGGCAATGTCCATGATGGGCAAGGTATTCTGAAAGACTTCTCCCAAAATGATCGGATAGGTCAATTGAAAGACACCCTTCATATGTTGGCGATAGGACATAACATCCTGTGGTTGTTCAACAGCTGTTTTCGGCACCACTGTTGTAGAGGGCAGGCCTTGTTGCAACGGAAAAGTCGGTTGTTCCAATGTTTCATTATCTACTGAGTCCTTTTGAGCATCCGTACTCTTATTGATGTCATTGTTCCTGCCTTCGTTGCAGCTTTCGTCTTTCATGATATTTCTCTTTTTATCTTGTTAGAGCAGTGATAACCAGCACTTCATTTTAGGCTCTGTATAGCTATCGGGACAAAGAATGAATGATGTGGTATCGAGTTTCCTATCGAAGAAATCCAACAGCGCGCGAACCGCGTAGATTTGATGGAGCCAGAAATGGTGTATGATGTACCAAAAAATCTGGGAGGAATGAAGATCCCCGAAAGTGCTTCCAAGACATTCTGGTGTTTCCCATCTGTACAATTTGCATGTTGATACATTACAACGAAAAGGCTTCATTTCACGCAAGGTCTCCGCATGCTGGCGTCTGCTCTTTGTGACTGCCTGCCAATACGCTTGCCATTGGGGGGTGAAGTCAAGTGGATAGAGTTCAACATGGTGCATCGAACAAGTCGATTCAAACTGTATTGTACGACAATGCTGTACGGGTTTCTTGTTCTTCGCGAGCGTGATGGTCGCAATACATAATGTCCCTTTGAGATTTGGTGGTGGTTTTCCACCAACCACATCATGGTGGAGATTAAAGACTGCGACGAAACGCAAGCTACAAAGTTAAT
>JAAMXS010006901.1:0-33565 GCA_019693525.1 Cylindrotheca fusiformis | reverse complement strand
AACAGCACCAGCACTTCGATCATCATATTCGTTCCAGTGATAGCAGGGGGTGGCGGGGACAAACGGGCCTGAAATTCTTCTTGTTGCAAGGTCGCCCACAGGGCGGAAGCACGGCCACGAAAAAGGTGACGCCAGCCAATGGCATTTTGGCTTGCTATCAGGGGGTGTAACGTCTCTGGAAACTCCGACGGGTCAAGAACGGAATGGTCAGTCGGGACCAAGGCACATTGAATCCCAGCCATAAGTACTTCCACTAATCCATACTTAGCCTCCCATTTTTCCAGGATGACTCGCAGATCCGCAAGTGTAGAACTCCGCCAGCTGCGAACGGAATCAGCGCTGCACTGATACAGGTGGTCATTGGTTTCTGGGTGGGATTTACACAGGGGGCATGTTGGAGTGGCCGCAGGATTGCGACGCGCCTCCACCGCAGACGTCGGCAGGATATCGAATCCAAATTTAATCAGTTGACGGTGGGCATGCTGGATGGGAGACACAAGGAATAAACAAACCATTGCGAATGACCTGAACAAACCAGAAGAACAGATGCTGAAGAATCGTCACTTGCCCCATATAGAAAATGATCAAGACGGTGAAATCGACCCGAGTGACCAAGAAAATGAGACACTGGAGAATCAATCTCCCCTCGATGGACCTGATCAAAGCAGTGAAAGTGGCGTGAGTGAACAAGAAAAGAAGATGATACAGAAACTCCAATTTCACTCCAGTGAAATGACTGCTCGCGACCTTTTGCCTTCAGAAAACGCGCCATTGAACCTACAAAATGATTCCCAACAAGCAAATGACGAACCTAGCAACCGATTCTCACCCATTTCAATTGATGAACAACAGGATCCGAACTCATTGGAAAACAGAAACGATCAAGTTGAAATAATGGAACCTGGCATGTCTGAAAAATTGCCATTTAATCATGGAAAAATCAACAACAACAATCTGTCAACAACCGACTGGATAAAAATTGACTGGATGCAAATGCACGCTGTTCGGCCGCAAGTATTACAAGCAGAAAAATGGAAATTGAGACCAGACAATCTCAGTGTGAATGACGGTAAACAGCGAGAAAAATGGAACATGCGTCTTGTGTTGGCAATGGAAATTGGCAAACGATCCAACTGGACAAAACCTACATCTATTGCATTGCAAGAATGGAAGGCTATTGAAACCAAAACGATGAACTTGAAGACTGATATCACCAAGAGCAGCAGCAACAGAGCAAATGTTCAAGGAGCAAGTTACATGGCCAACGCTCAACACCCAACAAAACGGACTAAACACGTCGACATCAAACATTTCGCGATTCTTCAATGGACAGAAGACGGACACATCAATTTCGTGAACACACCGACACAATACCACATCAGCGATTCACTCACCAAACCCCTGGGAAGGATCAAATTCTACGAACAGAACGATATCTTGATGGGCAGACGAAAACCATCATACTCCCAGGCCACAGGGACTCACACCATCAACATGCTCTCTCTTTTCTCCACTCACAGAATCTTTTGGCTTTTATCATAGTTTGATCAATGGCGCCTAGATTCTGTTAGTGAGGGGGGGTGTGGGAGATAGCCTCTAGATTAGTCCCTTAACATAGTTTAGTTTCCACACACGTGTCACTAGACTGTCGAACCTCTCACATCTCACACCACAACAAACCACGGAGCAGGACTAGCAGGAACGAACAGGACGACAGACAGCGAGCGGCGCCAGTTGGCTCTCTTCGATAGAGAACTCTTTTCTTGTGAATCTTGGAGCTTGTCAATATGGCGACCATAAACTCGGGCAGCTATTCAAAAAACAACGAAGAGTTTGCATCCCATCCTACTACAACAGACATATTTCAGCCATTGGGGAGAGGAAACTGTCTTGACCTAGAGCGCAGCACCAAGAAGCCCATCCTCAAACTCTGTCAATGATGTCCAAGGCTTTGATACTGCAAATGTCAAACCTTTGACACACCTCGAAGTTTGGATGATGCACAGTGTCCTCAAATTAAGCTCCTATGGGATTTCCAAGTGGGGCAGGATATTTCCGTTCTAAAGGATGGTGATGCGTTTGCGAACTTTCGGAACAACGTTGCCACATATAAAGACATTCTTCTGGTTCTGGCGATTTCAGAAGGATAGTCTCCGGGTGGATCTATTACTTGAAAGCCGAGAAATGCATTGACAAAAGGTACGGGCGTTTTTCCTTTCCACCATCCAACCCAAACTAGAAATCTGGTCTATAATAATTGCTCTTCTTTCCAAGGCTTTTTATCGTTTTTTTCTTTGTTTTCAAACCGCAATTTGTGATTCGAGCATGGTGACTAGGAGGGAGGGATACTTTGAATTTGGTTTAATGATCGAAGAACCACTGGTCACTAATCTACCTTCGGCTAGAGCAGCAAATTCCGGGCGATGAAGGAAGTTCGTTGGCTTCGCGTTGTATGGGAGACCACTAATACCAACAGTTCTACTCTCCTTGAAAGAACAAAAACATGGACATTGTTTCGCTCTATAGAAGCAGCCCTGCTTGGAAAAACATGGATACCACAACTGCACCATTGGAAAACCACCCAAAAATGATCCTGTCCAATTTATCCTTCAGCCAAGATTATGAACAGAAAGGCCTATAATCGACGTTTGCGCCATATTTCTGGCCACCAAAGCAGTGGTCGCTTTTATGCTTTTCGTGATTCAGGAAACTACATGAATGCCAACAGCAAACAGTAGCAAGCGAGGGCAACAGTAAAGGATCCAGCAACAAATCCGCTGAAGACGGCCAAGAAGTGCTCCGAGTAATTTCTCAGCAGCGAAAACACAGAACTTTGATCCGATACATGTTTTTCATCATGAGGTACCAACATCGTTGCCAATGGATGGGACATTAGAAACAAAGCCGTAGACAGCAGGAGGAAGTTCCAGGGTTTCGGAGCGACTATTGGGTCGTCCAGTTCGAAGACTAACTGATTAGTTGACCTCTTTCGTAGGTCTTTCATTTTGCTGCTCTGCAGCACGGTCGAGAAATTGAATGAGAGGACTCACTTTCACAAAACTACGAACGGATGTCTTGTTGTGAAGAGTGGTTAAGGTTGCGACACTATAAAAGAAACCAACAAAGATGGATGGCTTGGCTCCATCATTGCAGTCCGTCAGTCCATCCGAGGATGTGAAACGTGAACGAAACAAAAAATAGAGACCAACACAAAATGCATCCAGCAAACTATTCCATACAAGTGAACACGAAGAAAGCGTAGCCTTGCAGAACCTGCCTGATGTCCCCAATGTCACTCCAAGAAATTCAGATCTCCTGCCGCATGGTACATCATGGAGCTGCAGCAAACTCTTCGCCAAAGGCTGTGATTTGCATTCCTTCCGAACAGTCTGGAACCGACATTGTTTATGCATCCCATTCCATTGTCAATGTTGCGAGCTCAAAACGCCTTCAAGTAGGGGAAACGAATAAGCAGGAGTCCATATGGAATGTTTACGAAACGCTGAGAACAGAAACAAGGACATCTGCACCACAGAATACTGCAGTTTCGACGGTCACAGCCAAACGCATCATTACGTGTATATCTCTATTGAATCACCCTCCATCTCGAGAGAATGGAAACGAGAACGTGATTCTTGTGTGTGGTTTTTCGGATGGAACTATTACTTCGTGGTCAAGGAAACAAAGTAGGTGGACAGAAAAAGTTTTGCTGAGCGACTTCACGGAGTATGGGCGATCAGTAACAGATATTGGAGGCCTCAATTTAGAGAGCAATGAAAGCCTAGTCTTGGTTTCTTGTTCTTCAGGCGGGGCAGAGTACCATGAATTTGACAAAGAATGCCCGCCAGTGCACGATGCTTTGACGCATATTCCTGCTAACGCTGTGAAGTTCCACACTCTTGCGTCTGGCCAGATCCTTATTCTTGTTGGAACTGCTGCACCTCGGCACAACAAAATCCTGGTTTTCCTTTACACAAAATCACAAAAGCCGCATTATTGTGGGTGTTTGACGGGCCACGAAGATTGGATTACTTGTTTCGCTTGGTATGCGTCTTATGCGTCTTCTACCGATTACTTGGCTAGTGGTAGTCAAGATTCGAAGATTCGTTTATGGAAGTTTGAAACTACTACGATGAAAACGCACAGCAGTGATACAATAAACCTCAAGCTGGAAGAAAATATGATAGAGGAAGAAAAGATGATAGAGGACGACGACGACGAAGATAGCGATGGGGATCTTGATGATAGGAGGCAAGAGGGAGAGGCTCGATTGGAGATATTCTATGGAAACAGTGTCACAGCTGTGTTCCTGGAAGCATTGTTGGTAGGCCACGAAGAACGCATCACTTCCGTCTCTTGGCACCCCGACCCGAAGGCCGTCTATGGCCAAGATCTCATTCTGATATCGAGTAGTATGGACAGGTGCATCTTGATTTGGAGCGAACACGAGTCCGGTATTTGGACACCAATATCAAGGGTTGGGAGTGCAGGGGGAATTCTTGGTGGTTCCGTGGGCTCCTCGTTACTGGGATTCCTGAATACTATTATAGAACCCAATCATGGCACCTGGTTGTTAGGCCATGGGTATGGTGGAGCGCTCCATTTCTTTTCGTGTGAACAGAGCCCAGATGTTCAGACAAGCACGAACATGACAATAGAGGAACGTGCTGCGCTTTCGCCATGGAAGGCGCTGCCCTGTCTCACCGGGCATTTTGACGTCGTGACTGACTTATGCTGGGAGGCTGATTCGGGATGTTATCTACTCACAGTATCCAACGATCAAACATGTAGAGTATGGGCACCTGTCCCAACCGAAAGTGAACATGCCTGGATTGAAATTGCCCGCCCTCAAGTTCATGGCTACAATCTTTCTGCTATAACGTCATTATCTACATCAAAACACCTACACATGTTGGTCAGTGGAGCAGATGAAAAGGAGCTGCGAGTTTTTGATGCGACTGTGTCATTTACACGACTTCTAAGCCTCATCTCGGCAGAAGATATCTCCCACAGCAGTGATGAGAGTCTGGAAAGAGTGGAACGGGCCTACATCCCATCTCTTGGCTTGAGCAACAAGGCTACTGCAGCTGACCGAGCAGAAGAAGATGCTTCTGCAGGTGTTTCTGAGTCTCACTCTAGATTGCCACTAGAGAGAGATCTTGGGTCTGAATCACTCTGGCCTGAAGTACGAAAGCTATACGGTCATACATCAGAATTGGCGCGATTGACTTCAACAATTCAAGCAAGAACATATCCGTCCCAAGTCCAGGAATTCTCTGAATTACTAGTTGCATCATCGGCGAAGGCTCGGGACGTTGATACTGCGTGTATTCGAATTTGGGATGTTGAGCAGAATCGGTGCGTTCAGGTGCTGGCTGGCGGTCATCGGTCGACAGTTGCTGCACTAGCATTTTCTCCAGACGGTCGATATTTGGCGTCTTCGGGCAAAGACCGGCGACTCTGTCTATGGGAAAGAATGACTCCTAAGATTGAATTATCAACATGTGGAGGCATGTTTACTCTTGCTGCTGCTGCTGATTCGGCCCACAAGCGAATAGTGTGGAGCGTCCATTTCTGCCCGTTCGATCCATCAATTCTGGCGTCCGGATCGCGTGATGGCAGCGTTAAGATTTGGAAACTCGTCAAACAAAGCGGTGATCCAGGTGAATTGGATGTTGCAACTTCTTTGTCCGAGATTCATCATTTCAGCCCAAATTGCAAAGGTTTGAATAACAAACCTGAGTCAGTAACCTCGGTATCGTTTGCTCCTTCAAAAATGCAAGACCAGGGGCTTCTTGCTGTAGGTTTAGACAATGGAAGTTTAGAGATGTGGGAAATTCCTCTGGCGTCAAACCAAGATCACAAACCGAAGCTGGTCAGCTGTTTCCCGCCAGAGCAGTGTCATATTGCCACTGTGACAAAGCTTGCATGGCAGCCAATGCGGACGAGGCACCAAGTCAAAAGAAAACTTACTCTTGCGAGTTGCTCATCCGATCATGGTTGTCGGATTTATGAAATGACAATCCCACAAGCCCTAGATCAGCACTAGCCGTTATTAGAGCTACCACTGAAATCTGTGCCAAGAAATTGATTCATACGATTCGATTTGTCCTACTACGGCTGTAGAACCCTACCAACTCTTCACAGAAACTGACATGTCATCAGAATTCTTTTTCGACGCCATTGAAGTTCTTTTTCTCTGGAATAATGACAGCACTTGAGTATCTTACAGATTGATAGCTTCGTCATTCTTATCCCTCCAACCTGTCCAGTTTTCCTTGATCATCCCTGCAAGTTCTGGATCATACCCTTTGATCGTTCGCCCGAGATGAAATACATGATCTATTTTGCCTTCTGGCATTGCTCATTTGCATATGTTCCAGAAGTGAACCATGGTGCTATAGCCGGGTTATGGAAGCTGACCCAGAAGCATGGCCCTCCGGAATCGTTTCCAATCAAAGAATTCACTGTCTTTCCGAAAGATGTTCAGCGGCACGAGGGACTGTCTTCTATTTGTGAAGAGGAAATGCTACTTATGCTTCATGAAGATGGCAATTTCGTCCAGTACGAAGAAGACGAGACCAACATACCTGACAAACTGAACTACCATGATGATGATGATGGGACTACTTTTCATAAACTTCTTGGAAAGATCAAGGGAAAATGGGATTACGTAGACGGGAAGCTAATTCTCGCTGCTGACCGTCCAAGCATTCGAAAAATTGACGGTAGCCTAGACACACTACTTGTCGGCAGAGTCGAGGCACGTTCGCAAGAATCATTGGTCGAAAATCCTGTTCTGAAACAAGATGCCAACGGTTTGGAATCTCCAAAAGCTGATTCCTTTGATACACACTTGTCGGTTCCAAAAGGCAAAGTTGAAGTTGGAAGAGTAAGTGTCGCTGTGAAACACTGTTGATGCAAGTTTGCTTCAGCGCGTTGTCTCACCTCATCTAGTTCACATATCCCATGAGCCATCCATCATTTTTCGACCAACCAATGTTCAAACCAAAGGCGAAAGGAAAGTTTCAGCTGAGACAGGTACTCGGGACTCTCAATGCGAAGATTATTGAGAACAAAGAGGACCTTGTTGAAAGATTCAGAGCACGGGACTTTTACGGAAAACGATTTTTCCTGTCATCCCACCCTCTTGGACAAAAGAGGCCTAAGGGTAAAACACGATGGTCTATTAAATATAACAGGTACGTAGGTAAGTACCAAATTGCCCGGCCTGTCTTCTTCTGGTAGATATGTGTTCACCATTGCGTTGTTGCCCAGACGAGCAGCCTTCGCAGAAAGCAAAGAAGAAGGCCGAAGAGGCAGAAAACAGACCAGTCAACATTCGAGTTATCGAAGTAGCTTTTTTTTCGAACAATACGTTTGCTACAGTTAACGGTCTAGGAGACAATATTCTACGGGGGAAATTTCACATTGTAGGCGAGAAACGAGATCATTTATGGATGCAAATTTGGCGTTTTGGGTTTGGAAGGTCAGTTTCAGGTTCTGTCTACAGGTATGTATAGAGTTCATTCAACACTTTGACTCTCTGCCCAGCTCTCAACGTATGCTTAGTGAAGGGAGAAGTTTGACAAAAGAGGATGAAAAGGCGTATTGGGGTGAAATTAGTTACGATATCGACGGATCAGAAGAAGGAAGGGACAGTGCCAACAGCGACAGCAACGACGCCAGCCACAGCCGCCTTGTCGTGAGAGGTTCCGTTCTTTATGGATATGGTCTAGAACCCCACCCTGTTGGACGCTTTATCATGACTGAAACTACACACTCTTCTGACATCTTTCCCGAGGACGAAGAGGATGAGAGCCAAGGTGATCTCGATTGCTCAAATGCATTCCAATAGAGGGCTTCACGATCCTGTTTCATAAACTTTGCTTCCCAATGATCCACACCCCCGCAGTGTACGTAGATTCAGAGTTGTGACTTCGTTCTAAATATTAAATCCGTTTCTACGGAGATCACCTCAGCCGAGTCGTCGTTGATCGAGAGACAATCTCAATTTACAAACTACTCTTTCCTTTTCAGCGAACTTCAGTACCTCCTAGCCCAGCGTTGATTTCGTGAAAACAATTTCCCATTTTCTTAGGTTGAATGAAGGTTTCAATACCCATCTTGAGGAACTCCTTTCTCATACCCTCATCACTTACAAAGATCTGCTTAAGATAATCCTTCTCGGTACTAGCAACCCGTAGTGATCTTCCTAAGCAACCTTTTGTTGTCCCTTGAACTATCTTTGACATCTCGCCGGATGGCAATTCAAACTGGATATCTTTGAAAGCAAGAAATGCTCTTTCCAACATGGCAGCTCCAGTAATGATTGAGGGGTCCATCGATCCAATATCATCAACTAGTAAGATATTTCGGACTGCGGATTGAATTGCGTAGTACATCAATGGATGCCTCGGAGAAAGAGCAAGAAGTGAAGAGCTCAGAACGTTCGTTTTCGGATCAAGCAAGAGGAAACCATCATCCATTGCATCAATAGTCAGAGAATCGAAGCTATCTGGATAGGAGTTGATATCTGCAACGGCGCCGCCATAGACCCAAAGGACTAGAAATTTCCACAGCATCAACTTCAGTGAAGGGAGCAAGACACAATTTTCCACCACGACATTAAGGTAGGGGAATTCAGGGAATGGAGTTCGGAGGAGATTATCCATCGCCTCGCTGTCATGAAAGTAGTAGGACCAATGTGTAAGCTCCGACCATTTCATAGAGGCTCTATGGAAAGTCATGGTTAAGCAAGCGGACTCGGCAGCCTGGTGAACGATCATCGGAATCTTTCTTGAGTCCAGATAGCGAGGAGCTGGCTGGACAAAACTAGTCATCTTCTTCAAGCCATGTGAGCATTTGACGTCTGACCTGGACGTAAGATTCAGTAAGTCGGGAGGAGCACCTACCCGCTGGCTGGGACCACGATCAACTTTCCAGGGTTCGACACCATTTTGTTCATAATAGAAATCAGTGACATGCTCTATCTTTAACAAGGTCCCAAAGTATCGTTCAATAATAAGAATTCCCACGGGAACAAAGAAAATGGCCATTCGAGCACATGGGCGAAGTCTCGCTGTTCGTCTGTATATTCTTTTCTTCGCTTTTGGCTGAGGCAACTGGGATTTTTTTTTAAATTTCTTCAAGAGGTTTTCTCTATTGTGTCTTGAGTTTGAATCTTCATTTCTATTCGAACGCTGATGAAACTGCGGTGCTGTTCCACTTTTTGAAGCGGCGGTTCTCTTGTTTCCCTTTCTTGGCATCGCGGCGCAATCTATGGCTCGAGGCTTCAAGTTTTCGCTCAACTTAAGCTTTCAGGTAGAACATGATGCAGAAAGTCAAGAGAAAGCACCAGCGGTGCCTGGGGTCTTTATTGGTTTGATTGTGTGATCGTTCATCCTATCGAAGATAGCCAACTGGCGCCGCTCGCTGTTCCGTCGTGCCGTTCCTTCCTGCCTTTCTGTTCTCCGCTGGTTTGTTGTGGTGTGAGATGGGCTCGGGACTGGGTCCAGTCCCGAGGTCCATCTGCCTGCAGTGCAAAGGGAGCTGGCCGGCAGGCGCGCGCCTGCCGGGCCACCAACCTTTGCACTCTGAGGGGGTTTTTACCCGCTGGGCCGTACCCCAAAACATAGGGGGATACTGGCTGCAGCACGTCACGGGGGTCTCACAAGGACGATTCCCAAAATCTCGGACGGGTTGTTGATTCGGATTAAGTATTACTGTAGTGATCAGTTTCCATCCGAGATTTTGTAACCAAGAACGATGGCACTTTTGAGTCGAATAGGGTCAATGTCGTTGTCGTGGTAGATTGTCGCAGAGCAACATAATTTTCGACCTAGGCTTTGATGGACGGACGGGCTCTCATTGCGCTCCCATTAACATCGTAGCAGGAGAGGTACTAAGACTTGACACACAACTTGACAACTGGATGACAATGATAAGAGAAGACCCGAATTGGTGGGGAAGTGTAGTGGAAGAGAAACAAGAGCCACACGAAGGAGCTTATAGAGGCCTCAAAAAACCAGCACCAGCGTTGAACTTACGAAAAGACACAGGCGTTCGATTAGTAGATTTAATACTATAGCACGCTCTATCTATCTATATATTCTTAATCATACCACCTTATACTGCGTTTTCTCATCGTTCAAGTCAGAGATCTAGTCAAAGAATATTTCTTTCTATGCACTTTGCACCTCTCACGGAGGAAAAAAGAAAAGGTTTCCAAACAGGTCCCCAACAAGGACAAAGAGTTGATTCGAATGAGTCGTCTTGGTCGCGGTCGTCACAAGTACTTTTGTGCAAAACCGCGTTGCTCCACAAGTATAGTAGGTTTTCTTCATCTGCCAAAATACCGCCACAAGCATTCATTCTTGTTCATACTACTACTGTTATGCCACGACGTCTCTAAGAATTGCAGCAATACAAGCAGGCTTTGGACGATGGATGTCCAAAAGGTCTGACATTCCCATCGTGCCATAGTCTTTTCTTCTCACTACAGGGTCAACAGCAAGACTGAGGAACAAGTTTTCGCTTTCCTTCGCCATTTCAAAAATTGTCAAAGTTGAATTGGTGGTCCCAACAATCGCTTGGCCAAAGACCTTTTGCTGAAATTCCAGACCAGCATCCTTTTTGTAGTCATGAAGCGCTCTTTCGAATGCAGCTAAGCTCATTTCATTGTCGGACTGTGGATGACTGGAGCCTTTCTGATCGAAAATAGCCAGCAGGAAGTGCTGGATTGAGTAGTACACAAAAGGATGTCGAGGAGAAGCTAAATCGAGACAATAATTTGTGAGGCAAACAGCATGGATGGCAACACGGCAAATTTAAAATTGCGAGCCGGAATCATACCTGCCATGAATCCTTTGAGCGAAGGCGAGTCCGATTCAGCAACGATGAATGCGTCGCCATGCTTGTAAATGACGTCGTCGTTCCATTGTTTGATATTCGGTTCAGATCCAAATGGGGCAACAATACCACCATATGCATAGACAACCAGATATTGCCACAGTGTGATTTTTTCCTTTCTAGTAACGCAATTCCTATGGCGAAGCCAGCATGGCAAAAGATCAATTTTGGCCACAGGCGACATAGGCAGTAGCTCGACAATAAGGCTACGTACCTCAACAAGTTGTGCAGCAAGGGAAATTCCGGAAAGTTTAGCCGAAGCAAGCGATTCACTGCTTTATCGTCGTGAAACCAATACTCATAACCTGGTAGTTTCCACTTGCTACAAGCCGCATGAAAAGTAGGGGTCAAACATCTTGTTCTCGCAGTCTGATGAACAATCTGTGAATCACGTAAATAACAGAATGGTTTGAGGCACCGTATTTATTTTTTTCTTCTTCAGAAAGCTTGCAAAGTGTACATACCATCGGTATGCTCCGGTTGTGGTTGTCAGAAGCTGTTGTTTCACCTTGGCTTCTCATTTGGCTTCCCATTAGCATTGTTTCGGCTGGGCATGGCAACCAGTCTACGGCGCTGTTTGTGATCTCGGACAGTGAGGGAATCTGCACCTGTTTCAATACTTTCAAATTCTTCGATTTCCGAGTGACAGTGGCTCTTTCCAATTCGAAATATTCTGAGCCACTGAGCGCAGATCGAAACGGAAACCAAAGTCTCTCGAGAAACAGCAAAGACAATGGAAGGAAATACACGATTCGCAGGGGTTTGCTATGTGTTGGTACCTTGCCAATCTTTCGTCGTACCATAGGAAGATCCTAGCCTCGCCTCATCAAGTAGCTTGCTCCGGATACAGTAGTATGGTATTTGGAAAGGTCCGTGACCTTCTGATACTCTGTGTGGTGAGTCACATCGGTCCTCACCCCTACTACACCGTGCACCAGCAATAATGAATAAGAAAATGCACATTTTGTTTTATTCAAGTAATACTAGAAAAAAGATCTTCGTCCGTATTTTGTACGAGTAAATTGCGGTCAATCACCACCGTGCACTCCTGGGCAATCATAATTGCGTTGCCTATCACTCCCACATAGTCAAGTTCGGGCGGCAAAGATCCCATAGAAGAATCATCGACCGCTTTTGTTTGAAGATCTGGTGCCAGACACAACCGAAAAACAGAGTTAAAGTCTTCTGTCATCTACAGCATCGAAAATGAGAATTGCAAGGTTGCTAACGATTGCAAGGTCAAGCACCAGAGGCAACGGACAGAGAAATCAGCTGATGACTCGGATAACACGAACTCGGCGATGGAAGCCTAGCCATCTTTCCCGATCTCTCTCGACCACGCCAAACATGCTTCCCCTGGTTTTAGAAGATCACATAGCAACTTGCATTGTTGATTATGGAGACGAAGATGATGATGGAACGTAAGTGCAACTCAAGGTCGGTATCGCTATTCAAATTTGACGTCTGACCTTTCATAGTTGACTTGGTTCTTACTGTTTTCTGCGCGGATTTACAGATAGCAATCTAATGCAAAGCGCATGTCATGTACTCTTCAGGTAAGGTGTTCAATCTGTTTCATTTCTTGCTGCTACGCCACCAATGAGGATTGCAAACACATCTACATATTTTGAAAACTGAATCGAAATCTTGTAGAAACAATTGCTGACTTCCTTCTGAGGCCGGCTCTTTTTTTCCCCCACGTTTACGATGCTCATACGAACAGTAATTTCTCACCATGCGTCTTCTAAATTCCTCTTGTGATTGCCAGCATTGAAGCAGTTTCTCTGATAATACTTTAGCAATATGTTTTTAGACGCTTTGAATGTTATTTCAGCCCTTATGTCTCGCTCTACGCTGTACTATCCCCCGTCGTCGTACTCCGGTACAGTGCAAATCAAACTTATTCTTGTTCCAGGCAAAAATGAGATGCCACCTTGATCTTCTCCGGCACGCTCAGCAGGTGTGCCTGGACTATCCCAGCCCTGCTGATAATTAGTTCCCAGGTTTTCGCTGACTGTAACTCGGTTGAAATTCGTGTCGTTGGAAGTCAGTCTATTAGCAAGGCATACGGATGAGAAAGGACTTCGTCGATGTGATTCATTTCTGGCAATTGTCCTATAGATTGAACGGGCAGATCCTAGATTGGCAAATCTGGCAACAACCATCACGGAAAAATGAAATAAAATGTTGCAGTTTGCGACTGTGCTTGAATATGTCAAGAAGGAGAATGAACACTTATTTGTCTCGAGAGATAACATCATGACGACGGCTCCTCTGCTCCCGTGGGCAATCTGAAACACCTGTGCTCGAATTGAGTCGTGAGTAATGAGTCATGAAAAATTGATGAAAAGTGCGTTGCGCGCACCTCCAGTCAGGTGCCCCTTGGGGAAAGAGTGGCGTTAGCCGTTAGGCTGAAAAATTTTCTCCATTCAAATCACTAGATAGCCATAAAATAGAACTAGCAGAGGACCGGCGTGCTCTGTATTTAAGAAGAATATCTTTTATTTTGTGTAAATCGGTGGTTCTGCATGCTTGTTGCGTACTTAATAGCTTCTGTCGGAACGACTCTTTTATGGCGAGCAGAATTATTGACTTCACCCACCAAGACCGCCACGAAAAAGAAGGAACACAAGTGCGAAATCATCACAAAATAGGCTCCAAAACAACCGAGTGCTGCGCCATGGCAATTCGAAACAGAAAACAAACAATGATTGTCCCATGCCCCCTTATGATCCTATCACTTTTCACTGCGTTGGCCGTGGTCTTTGGAGAGGAGAGCATTCTCCTTCGAGGAGAACCGCTGAATCGACGACTTTCTTCTCGCCAGGTGCAGTTCATAGATGAGTGTTCCACGGAACTTCTCATCGACACCGTGTTGGGAGATAAAATGATATCTCAGGTAGATTTCACGGAAACGTTCTATCATCTCTGTACAAGTTTTGACGTATCCGATTGTGACGAAGATGCAACTTTCGAAACTTTGGACAAAGATATTCAGTTTGCTTTTGCTTTCGACCTTTGCCACGATAAATCGTCGATCTGCTTGCAAAGTCTAATCAGTCTCAGCAAAGTATCCACCGAAGTTGGCTATGTTGTATCGTCTCAACCGGGAGTTGTTCAAAATCTTGTGAACAACATATGCGTCGAGCTTGCATACGCTGTGCTTGGTAGGTTTATATCGTTCAGATTAATTCGTTCTGTTGCCTTTGTGTCAACTAAACAACTTTTCCTACTGCTAAATCACAGGTGAATCCGCATCCTCTGATGGCATGGATTTGATCGGAGTGGATTCTGGTCCTTCGGCAGGGGCACGTGAAAATGGTACAAATAAAACGAACGTCGCTGGAGCTGCAATAGCTGGCTCAGCCTGTCTTGTGCTTCTCTACCTTCTCGCTGGACAACACAAGCGTCGTCAGCAATACACGCGATTCAAAGATATTGAGAGCAACAACTCATATAAGACAGAAAGCTCCCCTGATCCTGACTTCTCGATAGACGAGATGACGACCCAGCTAAGAACACCTCTCCCTCCAAATCGACGAACTCCGACTTCCGACTTTATCCCATATAAGGGATCGGAAATTGATGGGGTGTTTGAAGCCATCGGGAATAGAGACTGGTATCAAGTATACAGCTTGGCATCAAGGCTATCAGAGCGTGAAGATCTCAGCACAATGTCGAGCTTCACTATGCAAGATTCCCAATGGTCCCATTTGGACTTGGATCTATCACATCTCTCTCTTGAGGATCAGCATCGAACAAGAACACTCGATCGATTGGCTAAGAATCGTGACTGGACCGGCGTTGCCGTCACTGCCTCTCTTTACGTCGACGAGAGCACGGCGTCTGAGGAATCGTCGTTTTGTACCAACGGACTTTCGGGTACTCAGAATATATTCTCGCCATCGCTTGGTATACTCAAGGATAGAATTGATACTGCCGTGGACTCTGGTGATTGGGAAAGAGTGTTGGCTCTTTCATCAGTAGCTGAAGACACGGATGTTTTCGATGATGAGCTCCCTACACTCCTACCACAGTCAGATGTTCCTGCTGCTGAGGCTTTGTTGGCTGCAAAGAAGACACTTACCGAAGCACTGCACCAGGCCGACTGGGCTCTTGTTGGAGTATACGCAAACAAGATCCGAGAGCTCAAATACCAGGCTACCGATTCAGAAAGTAGTGCACCAATACCTGCCACAGCATCAATCCGAATTGACACGTTCGATCTCTGTGACTCGGCAGATACGGATGCCGTAAAAAAGCAAACCATTGCCAATTTGATCAATGACGGAAAATGGAAGGGAGTGAGTATAATGGCAGGTTTGTATGATATGGAATCAAATGGTTGCCTGTCTACTCTCAATGGAAACGAACCAACGTGTCCGTAAGAAGCTAGTTTTAGCGAGTGTTCCTCGGTATATGATAAGATGTAACGATGATAGTATATGGTTTATGTTTCTCTTTCGAGCATTAGATTGCAGCCCTGTCGCTTGAACATGTATCAACAAAATATTGCATCTCAGAACAAAGGCATTGTTTGAAGGGAAGTAAGACATGAAGATTTGGCAATATCTAAATTGAAACTGTGAGCTCCGTGACCCGAAACATGCACTGATAGCCGGATTGTCTGGTTGTAAGTCTTGATATCATCGAATGCTTGCAGGTCCTATCGTTTTTCGAGCCGTTATATTTTTATGCTTCCCGAACGATGTCCAGCCTCCTATCGTACTACCGTACCCATGCATGAGTTTTAAAAAGGCGTGTGCTCGCATAATCTACACCGTACGATTCCTTACCCGCCATCTTCCGAAAATTCGGTTTTACCTGACTCGTCCGCACGGATAATGAATGATGAGCACCTTACAAAGCATGTCTGCAAGAAGGACAGGTGGCCGAAGAGAAGGCGGCTTGGGATTCAATCCGCGATTAATTTTTGCTCAAATTTGTTCATTACAGTGCTTTCATTATCTCATTCTTGGTTTCTTATTTCAAGTGAATCACGTCTTTTACGGCACATCGATTTCACTGGATAGAATTTTTACAGATGAATACATTGAGCTGTGGACATGGCGTGGATGGTCTGACAATTCAGCGATAATCTTGTCCTCTATTCTAGGCTCCATACTGCTCGCGATCATCGTGGAGAAGGCAAAGAAGTGTTTGGATTTTACCGTGACGCTGTTCTTGATTCACCTATTCTTGTGCATCATGTACAATGGGCTTCCAGCAACCTGGGACTGGTGGATTGTGAACATTTTGGGGACAATTATAATGACATTACTTGGTGAATACTTTTGCGCGAAAAGGGAACTTGACGATATCCCATTGTTGCAGATATAGCTACTACTCCGATTGTCAAGCATTTTCCGAGCTGAGACGCCATGGTACCCACTGCGCTAATAGAGAACAAAACCACATCATACTATCGGCAACAACAGAAATGATTGTGGAACACTTCACTAAGACATAAGAAACAAAATAAAAGGTATCGTGGAAGGAACTCTTAAAACTGTAGTCTAATTCCACTTCGTGCAAACCTGAAATGTAAGAGCACAATGTGAGAAATGATAGATGAATGAATTGATGCTGCTGAACGGCATGTATAGAATTCCATCAGCAACCATGGATTTTGTCGGCAATGAAAAGCCGTTCTAACATATGTTTTTGGTGCCATCACACGGGGGGAAAGGGCCTTGCGGGGTAGACTCACATACATTTGTAGACCAGAGATTATCACTCTACTCAGTAGACTTTGGGATGGTGCAGTCCTTGGCAATGTGTCCATCTTCACCGCAGTTGTAACACGCCTTGTTACCAGCTGGCTTAGTACAGTCAGCAGAAATATGCCCCATCTTGCCGCAGTTGAAGCAGCGACGATATTGGGCACGAGCTTTGTTGATCTTCTGCCTAGCATCTCCCTCCAAACGAGGATTCTTGCAGTCTCTGGCAATATGACCGGACTGATTGTAGATAGTTAGATAGTGGGGTGAGCTCGGATTGCAAAAGGTGTCTTTTTGATGAGTCAACGAATACTTACCGTTCCACAGTTGTAGCAGGTCTTCTCACCACGAGGAGCACGGCGTGCGCGACCTTCGGTGGATGCTGGCGCCGGTGCAGCAGCCTCTCCTCCTTTCTTTGCCTCTCCTTCAGACATCTTAACCCCTTGATAACCTCTATCGTTCGAGTAGTTCCAACAGGCGGAAAGTTGAAGGTGAGAAATCTCATGGTCACCAGTTGACACAATCCCCGCAAGCACGTAAATCCAAGGCGTTCTAGGTCCCGCACTCGTTGAAGGTATCTGAACTCTGTCCAATTTCCATGATCGAATGGGGAGACTCACCGGTTGATTTTAATGTCCAAATGCAAACTATTATTGTGTATAACTTGCTGAAAGGGGATGGATTGAAACAGTTTTGCTTGGTTGCGAAGCGAACATTTCAATCAGGTGTACAATTGCGGTAGATTGCTGCTGCTGGCAGCTGTCAGAAACTTGGAAATGCGCGGAAATGCGCGCAACATCTCGAATCCTTTGCCATCCACCAACTCAAATGCAACAGAGAACACATCTGCTTGAGTTCGAATGCCACCTTGTTGAAGCATTTTATTCTTTTTCTTCCCTGGTTTCGTTCGCTGAGATGGCAAAAAAGTACAAACTTTTCTCATCCTCCACGAGCAATGGCGGAAAACAGGTATGTGCTTTCTTCTCTTCCCCTGACGGCTGTCGAAACGGTGCCAAGTGTCCGTTCGTCCATGGGAGTGCAGGAAAGGCAGCGGAGGTTTCCGAAACTGCAAGTGTGATTAGTTCGGAAAGCGAAGACAGTTCTAACAGCCAGAAAGAGGATGATGCGATTTTTTCTACGCCGCCGCCCAGAAAGCCGAGCAAACAGGATGGAACTGACAACAGCAAGAAATCAAGAAAGAAGAAGAGGAAGTCTGGACAAGATAAAGACGACGACTTTCTATTCGCAAATCCGAAAGTGCGCCCGGAGTCAGATTTCAAGAAAACTGTCAAGGAAACCTCGAATAAAAAGCAGAAATGCGGTGTTGAAGATCGATCGGTTCCGAAGGAGAATTCGCCCTCGAGTCCGGACGCATCATTTCGGAGGCTGGTTTCAAATCTTCCAGTCGCTACGTTTTCAGTCACCGAAAGTGGTGGCGAAAACAGCCGAAAGGCCCAGGCAAACTCATCTCCATCGCGCCAAGTGGAAACCACAACAGTTCCGCAAACTTCCAATGTTGGAAAACGACTCCCCCTCCCTGTCTCTACTGAAACTGGCCGCAAGTGGGTCAAGGCTGTCCAGAAAACTCGAGAACACGACCGCTATAAGAGTTCATTCGATTTCTCCAAGTATAAGCAATTAGATCAAAACAATGGAATTCAGAGCACCTGGATCAAGGCAAAACCCTACGGATCGTGGTGCCAGTCTAACCCTCAGGCCATTGCGATTGATTGTGAAATGTGTGAGACACAGGATCCTCTATCTGGCGTCAAGAACCCTAAGGCTTTATGTAGAGTCAGTGTTGTCAATGCAGAAAAGCCAGAAGAAGTACTGTTGGACACACTGGTTAAGCCGGCTTGGCCTGTTACTGACTATCGAACCAGAATTAATGGTATCAAGAAAGAGAACTTGGACAACGTTGAGTTCACCTTGCGCCATGCACAGGCATTTATGATTGCACTTTGCAGCGAAGAGACTGTCATTCTAGGCCACGCTGTTCAAAATGACCTTGCTGCGCTAAATATGGAGCATCATTGTAATGCAGACTCTTCGTTTCTGTTTCACGCCAAAGACTCAGAGAGTGCAACAGTCAGTCTGAAAGATTTGGTTTTTGGTATTTTTCAGAAGAAGATGCCAGAGACACATGACAGCGTGAATGATGCCAGGAAAGCTCTTGATTGTGTACTACACTGGGTGGAGAACGACGGGAAAGTGGCACAGATTGAAAGGTCAACAAACAACTCAAAGGCAAAGGAGTTGTTTGTGCATCGGATCCCGAAGCAGTGCAAACCTCAGAACTTAAGCAGCATGTTCCAAAAGCATACGGATATCCAACCAACCAGCATCGCCGATATTGAATTTTCTGGAGAATCGGGAAAAACCCATGTCGTTTTCAGAACCCCCCGTCATGCGAAGTTAGCGTTTGATACTCTAGACGGAACCGCTGAGCCAGACAAATCTGGTAGGTTGCAGAAGAAAGTCTACCTTCGCAATGGCGACTACGTGCGGATTCGAAAAATGGTATTCGAAAATAATCGCAGCTCGATTTCTAATCCTAATAAAACGTGAGCTGCTAGAATACGGTGTCACAATGGATATCCGATTTGTGGCTTTTTTTGGCCATTCCTAGTTTGCTTGATCTTATTTCTCCAGTTACCGCTCTAGGAAATTAATTATTTGGAAAGCTGACAAAGCACAACGAAACCATCAATGGACCTGCTAGCAACAACAACGAACCTTGCACCACCAAGCATTCTAGGTAGACGATGTGAATTGTATTTCTTTCAACCATAACATATACTCGGCTCCCTGATATGCACTAGAGGAGGTCTTCATCATCGTCGTCGTCGTCGTCGTCGCTGTCAAAAGCGTATCTCTTTCTCTGGATACTGATCTTTTGCCCCGGTTCCTGTTGTCCAGCAACTCTGACGCCCCTCTCAAGCATCTCAATCAATTTTCCTTCATTGATCCTCCCTGGAAGTTTTCCTTGCATCGCCATGGATACGATCCCATTCTCAACTGCAACAGCCTTCGGTAAAGTGACATTAGGTCCTGATTTCACAATAGCTGAAAGCCAAAAGGGTTCCTTAACTCACTTTTTCTGGCTTGACCATCTTGATTCTTCCTAGTCTTGCCAGCGCCTCTTGTGTCAATGCTTGTTCCAAAATCAATTGCTTCTGTTCTTGGACCTGCTGTTTCTGTTGATCTGAAGCACTTGGTTGAGAATTGTTCGGATCCCGTGTGGAGAAGCCCTAGCGCAAACAAGGGATGAAACAACGATTCATGAAAAATGTTGACAACGGCATGATACGACAGCGCGACATACCGGAGGTAGTTCATTAGCATTCACTTTTGAAGCATCGATATTGTCCATTGCTTTAAACTGTATTGGCTTTATGCTTTGGCATTCTGTGTAGTGTGTCGTTTAAGCTTGGCAATTCCAAACTCATTTTCGGCAAAAAGTATGCTTGCTTCATGACCACTACTTTTGTTGCAGCACCCCAGCGAGGAAGCCAGCGCGTGCGTGCTTGTCACAGTCCTTGTCACATACAGTTAGCCGGCGCGATCCGGGTGACCGAGCACGGACTACGTTGACTCTCCTGGTGGTCGACCACTTCGAACTACACTAGCTAGAGAGAAGACCACGAGATCGCCAGTGCTCCTGTTTACGTTTGAAAAACCCGTATTCCGTGCGCCGTGTTTAAAAAGTATTCGCAACACCTACTGCTCAATCGAACTAGATATTCATCCAGCGTCTCTGTGTGTGTCGGCTCCGGCTCATCAGGAGTGTAATCCCATTCTGTTTACCTTTTTTAAACGAGGGCTGGAGATGTTGTAGTGTACAAAGCATGAGGATGTGGTAGGTTTACATGACAGATGGATGCCGAAAGTCTGATCGGGAGGTATGATTCCCTTCCGAACAGTAGCACGTGAGTGTCTTTCCAATACTGGAGCCAAGAGTTTACAATAGCCCCTGTAGAGCCTTGATGGTTGGATCTTTTCACCGACTTTCAGGGTATAAATTTCGGCGGCGAGATAGAATATCGACACGTTTTCTTCACATGATCTCGAGTCCTTTTTCGCATGATAGATTGCGTAGCCAGTTTGTCGATACATCATGCTTTCTGATTCTCATTCCAGATTTGTTCACCTATTGTAGTTTCGGACCTTTTCCAGGACGAACGCCTTAAACTACAAAGGCTGCTGGTCAAAAATGATAAAATGTTCCAAATGTCCATCTCAGAAATTGCCCCTCTTTACGTGGGGGCACGGGTCAAAGCTCGGACTCCGTGTCGCTGCCTATTCATGTTTAGTTTACTTTTTCCAACAAACTTTGTATTTTGGGGTATGATGGCATATCGGAGGTGATCGATCGCTCGAGGACGAGCCTTATTGCGGAAGCATGGCTTCGAATGCTTTTGTCTTCACTTTGCAGAGCATTTTCAAGTGCCAGGACTACCGGTGCCCTGTCAGCCATGGGGCAAGCATTGTCGTGAATGGCAAGGTTGTGGATTGTGGCATATGCAAGATCAATCACCCGGTGATCGCTATCCTTTAGTGCTGCATCTGCCAGCACGTCGAGTATGTTCCCGTCGTCATAGCTGCAAATTCGAATCTTGTACCGGCGAGGTGCGGCTGCAAGGTTTCGGAGAGCCCCTAGGGAGTTTCTACGTGTTTGCGCCATTACATCTTGCACAGTCCGACTGTTTCGAAATGGAGCATTCCGTTCAACGGCTAAGTAACACAAGAGTTTTACCAGTTGAACATCTTCTGACAGTAGAATTTTGTGGCCATCGGGCCATGACAAGTTCAAGAGGGCTCTAGTTGCAATCGAGCGAGCACGTAGCACCTCCATCGTTCTTTCAAGTGTACTAGAAGATTCCATCGGTTGAAACCCGACACTAACAAGAGAATTAACAAGTCCTGGACATACCATCATCAATGACATGTTCTCAACGTCACATGCCAGCTGCAGCACACGGGTTCGAAGGAGAATTGAGCATTAGTCACAGGGATAGGAATTGCCAAGCCTAACTACTTGGGAGACTGTCTTCTACTAACAACTTACATTTGCAATGGTCCACATACACGAAAGTCGGGATTCCCAAGGTATCGTACGCTGCGGCATGTTGATCAAATTCAAGGTACTCCCTAGCAAACCAGGGAAATGTGCGATAGTTTTTGTTGCGGTTATTACCCGAGCATAATGGCCCAGTATTTTTGTTGCATTCTTCAACAGGATATTCCTATCATCTTGTTGGTAACCCGGTAATAGAGAAGGGATCCCTGCAGTTTCTGATCCGGAAGTCGGCGTGACCGATCGAGAGTCGGATTCACAACTGATCTTTGGATGACTCTGGTTTTGTAGGGCTTCTGCTGGTGTTGTCATGAGTGGTAATTCGAACCGAGCTTTCACTTCTTCATCTATCAGAATGACTAGAATTTGGAGCCTTGAATAAGGTGCGCCAACAAAGCAAAGTGAGCAAAACAATCTTGTGAAATTCCGAGTGCAGCCGTACTCACAAATCGACTCCTACTCTCTCGAAGGACTTTCCAACAGCTTCAGAAGATGCCCGATATACCATCTCTAGAGCTTCGCATGTCATACAGATTTCCGTTGTAATAGCAGCCATATCAGCCCTGATTGGTGGGCGTCTGAAATTTGTTTTGAATTCCAAGAATACTAGCATTCTCACAAGCGCTATGTCACTATTCTCTTCAATTTCGGTATCATGAAGCTTTTGATTCTGGTGGTCAAATGATGATAGCGCTATATCAATGGCAGCGAGACGCTCTTGTCTCGTCACACTGTTGTTCAAAGCTATTTGTCGATGGGACAGCAAGAGTTTCAGTTACTTCTTTCTTGATGTTCATACACATTGTAGTTGAAACGTCGTTTGATGCTCACCTTCAACAATGGCTTTGGGAGCGAGGCAGCTTGTCACTTTCCTTCTCTTTGGAGGAATCCGAATTGCAACTCTCTTGTCCCCGTGGTTTTCTTGAGGAATCTCTTGGATTTGTAGCGCGTGTCGTTTTCCCCTTTCATCTTCATCATGCCTGTTGCAAAAAGATGATTTGTAGTTTTCGTCGAGCATTGCTTCCGCCATACTTCCATCGAAATTGGCGGATTTTCGAATACTTTGTGCCAACAACTATGACGGATTGTTGCTGCTAAACGTGAAAGGGAGATGTAGAATGTAGACAGAGATGCGATTTTTCAAAAAGTGACTGCTATTAATGTCCCGTAAAGCCCTGTACAAGGCACTACAGGAAATCAGTCGTGTTGGTTTGGGACGAGATTATGCAATAAAGCCTTGGTGATGCGAGTGTCAAGTCTATTATTTGTAAAAACAGATCTCTGACATCAAACGTCTTCAAGAAATTGAAAGACATCAAATCCAGCAGTACGAAAGTCAGTTACTAATCCTATCGCTCCACCTCACTACCCTCCCTGGATTAAAACCTCTAGATGATTCCAATCGTTGTCACAATGCAAGATATCATGACAGTATGGATTTCGCCGAAGATGAACTTCAACAAATGCCGGAAAAATGTTCTTGGATTATTTTCATCAGGGCCCTCCGTCGTTCCCTATCGTTTTTCCAATCATGTCCAAAGCGCTCTCAAGCATTAGCCGCTCTTCGTCGTTGTACCCTCTTTCGGCTGCTCTCTCTTTGATGCAAGAATCGAGTTCGTGAGATATCCCCAGAAACTCCATTCCGGGACAGATCTTAGAAAAAATACTCTGTGCCTGCTCAAATGCAACATCCGCAGTTAAAACCTGTCCATTGTGGTGACATAGATATATACCCTTTGGTGGCTCCTTAGTCGAGTCCGTCGAAATAAAGTCATGGCTGAATGTAGCATGATATACCTCATCAACTTCGACCTGACTCGCCGTAATAATATCACGAGCAGCTCTTGCAAGGATCGTGTCACCACCTTCCGTATCACTATCCACGGTCGTTGTCAAGTGCATCACAGCACATCCCCGTGGAGCGACGTGCACAGTATCATCCAACGTCAAACAATGGATTGCCCGTGAGTTGCCTATGCTTTGCGGGGGAATGAATATTACATGGCGGTCTCCATGGGCTGATTGCAAGAGTTTACCACTCAAAATGCTAATACGCCTCAAAATTTTCAAACGCGGCCTGGTCCTTATGACTTCTTTTAAAGAAGGAACAGATGTGGCAGGGACAATGACTGTGGGAGACTCGATATCCTTCCTAACCCTAGAAATCTTTGGGCAAGACTCGGATTCGTCCCCAGCAATGATGACTCCTTCTGTCTCGTTGTCTGATATTCTAATTCCGATGAGGGGTCTCCTCAACAAGTAAGTGGCACCAAATACCGCGGCTGACCTGCAAAAAGCCTGGGAAAGCTCTCCAGTGCCGTACATTGGAAAAATAAAACCAGTATTTCCGAATCGACCAAGCGATTGTAAATGATGCCTAAGATTCGCCATTCCTCTCGATAATGAGGTACTTGAAGCGTCCCTTTCCCATGCAAGCGCATATCTAATAATAGCTCTAAGTTTTGGGGATAGTTTTTGCTGCTGTCCCAAGAAGTCATCAAAATTCATGCCTTCTTCCATACACTTCTGCAGCACTTGGAGTTCTTCCTTGGAAACACCTTTGTTTTGAGGCCGAGCGAGTGATCGTCCTTGATTCAAATGTCGCTCATTGAGCGATTGCACTTCCGCTTCCGGAGGTTGTTCGCTGTCTCTTATTGATGTTTCTGCAGGGTTCGAATTGTTGGCATTGTTTCCACCTGAAGACTGTTGTAGAAGTTCTTCTGCTGCTGACAATTGTGTAGCATAATCCATTGATAATTGTATGAACTTCATGAGGCGCCGTTTTTCCATGGGTGCAAGTAATTTTGTTCCAAAGACGTCATTTTTAGAGCAAGGTACCCGTGAAAGTTCCCCATCCTCGAGCCAGAACAAACCTTCCACTGTTCTGAACTCGACATAATCAGCAACATTGCTAGCGAGCATTCCGGAGACTGCTTTCCCAGCTGCGAGGACAAACGAAGGAGAGGCATCGAGCATAAAGTCTCGATCGTCCTGAAGTATTTGTTTTGCTCTGGCACTTCGGGTATTCTGGATTCCATGTGCTTCAAAGAACTTGTGTTCAATGTCAATGTCCGACGACAGGTCAACGGGAGAACTTCGGGGGATTCTGAAAAAAACAAGAGGTGATTTTCCGTCGGCCAGCGTCCACTTGTCCAGAGACACAACGAGAGAGTCGTCCTGGTTCTTTGGGATGCTTTTCACGCTTCCGGTTCCGAACTGAGTCTGTACAGCACATCCAACTTGAATGCCGAAATAGGTGACTTCCTTCTCAGAGTGCCATCGCAACGAGCTTTCTCCACCAGTTGGTAGCACCGATATAACGTTGTCTTCTGTTTCGTTCTGCTCATCTACTGGATTTACTCTTTTCTGTTTGTCTCGAATCATGGATATGTTCCAGCCGGCATCTAATTCGCCATAGTTGTCCCCGCCATCACAGTGTAGTACTGATTTCCCAGCTCTCGCAAGCGCGGACGCTAGGATCCCCTGTACCAGACCTGTGCCACATAGAACCACATCATATTTGCGCAACAAACCTTCTTTATCTCTAGTTTCTTCTGTTGGAGTTTCCATGATATCTGACAAGGTGTGCCCGCCATCTTGGCACCAACCTTGTCAAAAAGAGTTGAGCGCTAGATTTACTAATCTCTCGTACGACTCGATACGTGCTGTGTTTGTACATACTACTAATCTAGAATCCTACGTTCCAAGTACGATCCCTCCAAAAACATCGATCCGATTCCTTGCGGGATATGAAACGTCTCAAATCTCACTTTTGTCAGAAGCTTTCTTTTTTCAAGCAATGCTGGTTCGTGTTCGATGCAACGTTGGTGTCTGGCGTGTAGATGGTCTAGACTCTAGCTCCAAAGTGGAGGACATTCTTCGTGGGATAGCCAAGGCTCGCCCACATGTCGTTTATGAAAAACCATTCTGCCACGATCCTGCCTGCACACAAGAGCTAGATAGGGGAAAACCCCTTCAGGATCAAAACATACGACATGGTTCGATGGTGTATTGCCGAGTCGATCCAGCAACTTGCGCAGACGTATCAGCTGAACCAAAGGAATCAGCGGAAGATCAACTACAACAAGCTGAATCTAAACCAGGCAATATGAAACGAATTATCGATAAAGATGGATCCATCAAACTTGTACCGTCCAACGAAGTCAGAGATTCAAAAGAAGACAAAGGGTTCCGTAGGGGAATGATGCCTTTGAGAGATATCAAGATGGCCTGGACCCTCAATGAATTTGTCGCCATGGATAGCCAATTTGAGTTCAAAATTCAGCGCCAGGAATCCGCCATTTGCAAACAAGTTTCCCTGGATTCTGCAAGCGTTGGTGACTTTCAATCATACTTGAGAAGGTTTCAATTTTCAAGGAAGAGATTCGGTCTACTGTATGGAAAATTTTTGGAAGCCGAAGAAGGAGCAGAAAAGAAGACTGTTGTAGAAGCCATATACGAACCCCCCCAGACAGCGGATCCGGACACTGCTGAAGGATTCGAAATGTTGGATGACCCCATGGAAGACACCGTAGAAAAGATCGCTGAGCTTTGTGGTTTGCGAAAAGTTGGGTGGATTTTTGGTCATCCACCAAGAGAAGAGGGGTTTGTCTTGAGTGCATCCGAGGTTATAATGGCAGCAGAGATGCAGCTGGAAGCTGCCGGTGGAGTCGAAGAGACGCCATTCGTTACTGTGAAAGTAACCACTGGTGAGAATGGTAATGTATCAGTCGAAGCGTTTCAAGTCAGTCAACAGTGCATGGCAATGGCTGCAGAAGAGGCATTGGAAATTGGACCGAATCCAGGATTTTGCAACATCAACGATACGTTTACTGCCATTCAAGAAGGAAAAGAATCCAAGACAGTAAACAACAACTTCTTCTTGACTGTCGTCCCAATCGTACAGCACTCATCCGAAGTGTTTGTGTCGCAATTCCCAAAGGCCAATAGAGATTTGGACGACCGGAGTCCCTCTCATGATGAACTGAAGAGACAGCTCTCCAAGAGCGGCACTTCAGGCTGGACTTTTATCGATTTGTTGTCTGATTTCAACTTGTTGATTTACCTAGCGAAGTTTCTTGACGTCAATGCAGACTTTCCGAAAATATGCCAGTCAATCACCGATCGCAGTGTGCCGATTGATGATGGATACAAAATCATTATCACAAGCTTAGCTGGTGTGGAGGGAGCCTATTAGGAAGTTCCAGGGAATCGTAGGATGTGGCATGTCCTTGCTACAGCGTAAAGGTTTGACTACTAATTAACTTCTTCTCGAACAACCTTTTTCCTTTCACTCTCAAATTTATAGGTGCCTGGTTTTGAGTGCTTGATTCTATTAGCTTGTTTCCTTTCCGCGCTCTCCTTTTGAATGATAGCCTGTGCGGTTTGTTTCTTGATAAGCTTTGGTATCTTCCTAGAACGATGGATCCGCTTGACCTCTGGCAGGTGTTCATACTTTTGAACTAAAGCTTCGCGATATTGCATGGCCCTTTCTTCCCTCGTTGTGAGCTGCCCAAGCTTTTCACTAGCTCTAGCCTTCCAAAGACGAAGATTGGTATCGTCACTCCCACTAACGATGAATGTGTTGTCCATGGTGAAGTTGACAGAGAATACGCGCTGCATACGCTTTGTATGATATATATCTCTGGCGACCCCATTTCGATTCCTCAAATTGAAAATGCGAATCGTTTTGTCATAGCTTCCAGTAGCAAACTCTCGGCCAGTAGGGGCCCAGCTAAGCGACATAACCGCTGACGTGTGACCTTTGTAGATATGCGTTGGCTGGTCTAGCTTCCGCATATCAAATGTGTATGCCTGGAAATCTTCGTTGGCTACTGCGAAATTCAGAGGCTCCATTGGGTTCCACTGCAAATCATTTGATCTCATTTTAAGTATTGTCTTTTTCATTTCTGAACCAGTTCGTAAATCATGTAATCCTATACCACGATCCATCGAACAGTTGGCAACGAGATGGGGCTCGGCAGGATTAAACCGTACGACATTCACGGTATCGTCAGAACCCCACAGGTCAGCGTGCGTTTGAATTGGAGTGCTTCGTTCTGGAGACCACAGCTGGACGCAAGAATCCGATGCTGTTATGAACTGAGAATCTTTCCAATGATGATCTAAAGATTGGAACGACCCAGATATTCTCCAAGTCTCATCAACCTTGACTTCGTCGAAAGCTTTTCCCAAAACATTTGTCATGGACCACTTTCGTAACGTGCCATCAACACTACATGAATAAAAATCCTCGTTCAATCCGAAGGCAGCCCCTGTCACGCCCATCTTATGGGCATTAATGCAGGCGACAGATGACTTTGTTGGTAAATCCCAAAGATGCAGAGTACCATCGGCTGCCCCCGATAAAAGCGGCAACAACGAGTTTCGGCATATTGCAGTGTGAGAAACTGCGTCTTTGTGACCATCTCCTAGATTGCCGATAAGTGGCTGCGCAAACATTCTCTGTATTTTTGCAGAAGTGACTGCCCTGGTGTATTCGCGGGGCCTTTGCATTGGATGGTAGACTGGATCCAAATTGCGGTGATGCTGGCGTAAATCTCCTTGACATTCTCTTCGTGTAGATGCTCTGCTTCTCGAGAGGGCTTTTACTTTCATTTCTGCACGGGCTGATCTGCTGATCGGTATTAGTGTCTTCAGCTGTGTTTTTTTGGAAGATCAGAAAGTATGAAATGGTTGGGAGTTGGAAGACGGTCGCGCATCCTATTCACGCAAGACTCGTGGTTATCGGACGTGTGCTCGATTTCCCTTCGCTTTTCCTCGAACATGTCCGAGTTTTCTTGTGTCGCAAGTTTCCCAGCAGCGATGGTTCCGTTCAAGTCCATGTCACACATTGCCTGAAAAAGGCTCCTTGAGATGTTCACGATAGTACACTTCTCAATTTCCACAGTAAGAAATGTCAACTCAAAAAGATGAAATAATCGGAAAACAGAGGAGAATTGCTGAACTCATGGGACGAAGAAAGGAGTCCAAGACTCCGCCTCAATTGCCCAACCCAGCAGTTCAAGATGGTGCAAAAAAAGCAAGACAGCAACGTCCAACTCTTAAGCGACCCTCGACTTCATCGGTACTAGCAGCCGCTCGTGCACAGGCTGCAGCCAGTCGTATGCAAGAAAAGAAGGAATACTCACCTGGTTCTGATCTTGTAGAGTCTCCAAAGCTCCGAAGGAAAACCAAGAGCGTGACTTCTGATGGAAGATCTTTAGTTTCGAGTCTTGCAACTCTTGTTCAAACTGCGTCGAAAAGTTCACAAGACGATTATGAGTCTACAACGCTTGGAGCTAACCTGTGTCCAGACGATTTCTGGAAGAACATAAGGGAGTGGAATTTCGTTGGCGACCTTCGTCGCCAGCAGCAGGCAAGGGCAGAGGCAGTCCCGGAAACGTTGCAGAAACCAATCCCAAATACCTTCATCAATGTTCGCCATTACGTTTCGGTCTGGGGTCCAAAGATTCTTGCAGAGGCTCGAGCGCAGATTCTTTCTGAGCTAACTACTGATTTTAGGATGAATAAGGATCTTAGAGACCCTTTTGTACTGGTCAATGTTGATACAAGTTGGGTGTCAGGGTTTAGGGATCGGTCAATACAAGCCGACCTCATGGATATAAATTGGCGCCACGTGCAACTCAAAACAAAGTTGCAAACCGACTTGCAATTCTGGGGTCACGATCTTTGTGCCTTGATCCCCGTGGAGAACAAAGATACTGTTGAGTCACTGTTGCGTGGCCGGGAAGTCAAAGTTGGACGGGGAGAGGGTTTTGAGGATTCGTTTAGCAACTTCGGGATGATATGCCATACCACCACTCAGCGAAGGGAAGTAAACGGACTGATCCTAAAAGTCAGCAAACGAAAATGGGTAAGTACTTTCGTATGGGTTTGCTCTAGGAACTACAGTGCTTTCACATCAACTCTTTGCTACAGGCGCAAATGGGCACGAAAGAGATGTTTTTGCTAAAAATTGGTTCTAGCATTACATCGCTGAGAGAGTTTACGGCACTGTGCAAAGTGGCTACTATACCGCTGCAAAAGTCCTTGCTTGGTAATTTGTTAGAAAAGGAAAAAAATAGAATTACGACCAAAGCGAAAAGTCATAGAAGAGATACGCTAGTCGAAAAGATGGGAGGTGCACAGGCACTGGGAAAAGTGAGTTTGTGGTTTAACGGCTCGACTGAGGGGTAAAATGTGTCTGACCTTTGGTTTCTGAAAGGGCTTTGCAGAATACGTGCAAAAGAAGTTCAATCCCTCTCAATTGAAAGCGATCTCAGCCGCAAGTCAGGGATACGGAGATGGTGGAATTACGCTGATCAAGGGCCCTCCGGGTACAGGTAGGTGAAGATTCCACTATGAAAGCAACCTTAGCAAGAGTATCTCAACCAGGTTTGGATCAACCGTTGTCTTCAAGGAAAAACCACGATGCTTGTGGCTGTTTTGAATTCCCTCCATATTCGACAATACAACAAGTATTACGAAGAGGTCCGCCAGATCGCAGCGGGAAAAGGGATTTGCCAAACAGCGTTGGAACTGGCGAGAAAGGCAAAACCCAGGCTGCTCGTTTGTGCGCCGAGCAACGCAGGGATAGACAATGTAATTCTTCGAATCATGGAAGATGGATTCGTTGATGGTAGTGGTCAAAGATATAATCCGAGCATGATACGCGTTGGTGTCGGTCAATCTTCTGTTGTTCGTGATGTCGCTCTTCAGACAAAAGTAGACCAAATTTTGTCAGATACTGATCTTGGACAACTGGAGAGATCGATCGCAGGTAAGTATTCTGCCTCCCATCTGCAAACACGTCGAAGCGGAGAGATCTCAACAAAGTTTTATCTAGGATTTCGAATGGAGCTGCAGCGAATCAATGCCGACATAATGATGTGCAGGCGGAAAATTCATGCAATTGCAAATGCTTCAAAATGGCCGCTAGGGAGACACTGGGAAATACGTGTGGACGAAGAGTGTTTTGACTCCACTGGTCGAGTCTTTTTCGTCAATCACAGGGAGCAGACGACAACGTATGTGTGATTACCATTTCATCTTCTCCTTTTTTATAAACCGACCAACAAGTTTTTCTTTTGACATTTTTAGCTACGAGTGCCCCCCACCACCAGAACCTGACGAGATTCAATTTCTCCCTACTGCGATGCCAGAATACAGAGCATATATGTCGAGAATTGTTAAGGTATGTCAGGGCAGAGAGAGGCGAGAGTCTTTCGTTTAATGCAGACCCGCTCATTTTTCCTGCAGCTTATAGAAAGCTATTTCTCTATCAAGAGCAATCTTGAACAGAGCACAATTGTCAAAGGTTCCATGGAGAGTGGTGCAAATCATATTGCGGTGAAACAAGCTCTCGAGACCCATGTCTTAAACTCTGTTCACATAGTTATGACTACTTTAGGCTCGGCGGGAAGCAGAGTTTTTGAAGCTGCCGACAGATTTGAAGTTGTCGTTGTTGACGAGGCTGCGCAAAGCGTCGAGCCAGCAACTCTTGCAGCTTTACAGCTGGGTTCTCGTCATTGTGTTCTGGTCGGCGACCCTCAACAGTTGCCGGCTACTATCTTCAATGTGACCGGACGCAGTAGCAAGTACGATCGTAGCCTGTTCCAACGTCTCGAGGAAGCTGGCCAGCAGGTATTTATGCTGAATGAGCAATATCGAATGCACCCACAGATTTCACACTTTCCCCGAACAATTTTTTATGGTGGGAACTTACATGATGGTCCAAATGTTAGGCAGAAGGATTACGGAAACCCTCTCCGTGATTTGTTTATCAGAAACGTGCCTATCCTAAAGGTAGAGTTTGGTTCGCCAGCGCCTTGCTCGTGCTTTGACGCCACTTCCAAGCTTACTTTACGTTTAGCCGTTCACAGTTTTGGACCTGGATTCGAAGGAGCAGCGGGGAGGGACTAGCCTGGCAAACTCTAGTGAAGCTCATCTGGCTGTTCATTTATGTTTATCTCTTCGAGAGATGGCAAAACAGCATGGAAAGCTCAGCTTCCTGGGACGCGTGGCTGTAATTACTCCATATAGCCAGCAGTCAAAGCTCCTGACTGAATTGTTTGATAATGCGATGGGTCACGATAGCTCAAAGTTTGTTGAAGTAAACACTGTCGACGCGTTCCAGGGAAGGGAAGGCAGGTCACCTTGTCGCAAAAACTCGTTCTTGCTGATTTGCTGTCTAATGTTTCCTTTTTATTTCCTTAGCAAATGTTGTCATTTTTTCAGCTGTTCGTGCTTCTGGCAGTCATGGGATTGGTTTCCTTAGCGATGTTAGGCGAATGAACGTTGCTTTGACTCGAGCAAAGCATTTTCTTTTTGTCATTGCACGATGTGAATCGGTTGTAGTAAATCCGTATTGGGATGACCTGGTTGAACATGCTAGGAGCCAAAGTGCAGTGGCGAAAGTGCCTTTGTTTTTTCAATCCCGGGAAAGAAACTCAAGATCCACTCCAAGTTTTGGTGAAATGAGAGATTGGAAGCTAGAAGGAAGCAAAGATAGGAAACCTGCCGTATTGGATAACCCTGAATTATCTGGCGGAATCGGGACGAAACCTTCAGACCCAAGAAAAAGGCGACGGTTTCAGTGATTCACCAAAGGTTGCGGAGTCACCACCACCATGAGCGAGTGCAGTTGCGCAGATGATCTAATCTTGAATGAGTTGACTATGAACCAGGTTTTGTGCGTCTCCTGCAAGAAGCAACTTCGAGCATGATTTCTCCGAGCCTGTCTTTGTTAAGATCATATTGGAGGATGTAGAGGATGAATCTGAAGCATGGAGCATCAGTTTCAGCCCTTCGGCAACTCCAGAGAATGGTATAGTGAGCAGTGACTACTAGTACTGACTGTCCACCAAAATATAGATAGCAGAAACCATCTCTGGATCTTCTACTCTGTTTGCCCGTACGGAAACCACGTAGTAGGGGTTACGGCGTTTCCCTATCGAAGATAGCCAACTGGCGCCGCTCGCTGTCTGTCGTCCTGTTCGTTCCTGCTAGTCCTGCTCCGTGGTTTGTTGTGGTGTGAGATGGGGCTCGGGACTGAATTAGTCCCGAGACCCATCTGCCTGCAGTGCAAAGGCTAAAGCCTTTGCACCCACAGGGTGAGGCGGGCTGGGATGGAGCTCACTCCTTTCATGGACGAAAACAGTGATTGATCAGCTGTTGCTCACTCCTCCATGCTTGCGTGTCGCAAGACTCTGCGCCTTTCGTGACGAGTAAATGCTATCGTGTGTAAATCTGTGATAACAAATATTATAAGCTTTAAACTAATCTGCAAACCAATCTGCAATCAATCTGCAGCTTCGGATTCTAGTCTTGAACTGGTCTTGACTTGAGCTTGATCTGATCTGGATCCAAGCTCCATCTAAGCCTCCAGGTCATCGGCTGAGCTATTTACCTCCGAGCCTTTTAGTCCACTACTAGCGCGTCCCTTATATGGTGTAACGCTGTCCTTATCCAAAACCAGGCATTCTTCCTTCAGGTTAGACCGAATGGATTCCACTTAACACCAATGGGATAATCGCCCGGCTCGGTTACCGTTACACCGGCACGCCCAGCAGCGATATTCATTCGGTCCCCTCGACATTGAACTGTCTCCATCCATGTAGACAGGATATGTCGATTCAAATTCAAAAATAAAAAACTTCCTTCCCAACTGTAGGCAGCCGTCTGTGAGAAACCAATTCCGGAAAAAACTCACATCGGCTCCTCTTCATTCAATACATGAACCTATCTAGCAACTCCTCACGTCTTGTTCGTGTCAACACCTTGGTAAACAAGTCCGCTAAGTTGGTAGTTGTATGTTCCTTTGCGACCTTGATGATCTCAGCTGCAACTGCCTCTC
>JAAMXS010006862.1:0-23108 GCA_019693525.1 Cylindrotheca fusiformis | reverse complement strand
TTGTTTGGCACGGTCTTCCTGTTGGTCTTGGCTGTGGGATCCATGATATGAAGATTTTGCTGGGGTTTCGAGTCTCTGACATCGCTGATAATTTCTCTAGCCACCTCAACCTTCTGATTTCCATCGTTTGGTGGATTGCGTAACAGTTGCCCATCATTTCTCTGATTTCCTCATTGTGGATTCGCTTCTCTTTGTCGTCAAACATTGTGATGTTCGCCATGGCTCTGAGGCATCTGTGGTGAAAGGATTCCAATCTCTGTCTGTCCATTTGTTTCAGGGCCCAGCTTTCGCACCCAAATAGAAGTATGTTGAGTACTGTTGCTTCGTATGTCCTGAGTCTGAGCTTTGTAGAGATTTTTCTATCCTTGAGCACCTTCGCCATTGCTGCGAATGCTCCGTTTGCCTTCTGTATACTTCTTGTACAGCATTTGTTGTGGAGTTCTTACAATAGTAGAATGAGTTGGCACAACGAAAAAACAGGTAGTGCAGTATATTCAATAGAGAAGAGTTGGCATAACGAAATAGCTTTGATAAAGTCAGCCTTTTTATGTCTTATCTTTGCGTCCATTAACAACGCCTCCAGAAGGACTAAACACCTCCTCGAACTTCGCATTAAAAACTGAAGACAACTTTTTCGGTACTGCGTATGCAGAATTCATCGAACTGCTATCGTTGGCAAAAGGAATACTGCCATAGGATTGCATCAAGTCGAGTGAAGAACGAGATGTATTGTTGCAGAAAGAGGGAAGATTTCTCATTTTGCTTTCCAACCCACCATCAGCAGATGGTATGTTGCTGATCGCTGAGAATGAAAAAAATGGCTGTCTGAGAGCGCTCTCAAAATTCTTCCTGCGGAGGCTTTCCAAGATGTCGGAGCTCAAACAATGGTTGCCTCTCGGCGGGACCATGCTACCCAATGAATTCAATGAATTATATTGCTCCAATAACGAGCTATAGCTTGGAAACCGCAAATCCATACTTGCAGGTTGTGGTTTGAGGAGTCCCATGAAGTCCCTGCTAGTCAATGACTGCAAAAAATCCCGGCTCGCTACCTCCACTCTCCTGACTTCATCAGCCCTCGCTGGAGGAGGAGATTCGTCTCTTTTGGGGGACCCTGGCGCAGCCGCCGAGCTGTCTTCTCTTGCATAGTCTGGTACATGTTTGTCTCGTAGTGCTTGCTTGATCTTATCAATAACAATCTTTTTCGGGAGGATAATCCACCGACCGTTCTCATGCTTTTGAAGGAACCTCCCACCTGTATCTGTCACGAAGTCCATGATTGATTGCGCTATGGCCGTCTTCGTGTTGTTGTCTTTCTTTCCAAGAGATTTGTACTTCGGCCTTTCTGCCAATATCCGTTTCCAATATCGTTGATTCCCGCGATGGTTGTTGGACACTCCTCCTCTTCCTCCAACAACATCGAGGGGGGTTGGTGATTCCCCTTCCCCAATGTACAAGTCATCGAGCTTTTCAGGCAGTTGACGTCTAGGCTTCCTTGCCCTCTTTGCCTTTGTGGCCTTCTCCTTGCTCGTGCTGTTGGTTGTGACTGTCATCGTAGTGTGCGATTCAGTAGGATGTGGAATGTGCGGGTGTGGATGGGCACGTCTTGGAGTGGTCCCGTCCGGCCAACGATGAAAATCTTCTGTCTCAAACGTGTTCCGGCTTCTGTGTGTTCCTTCAGCAGGTTCACGTCACGTACACGTGAACCTCTTCTTTGGAATTTCCGTTGGCACGAACGACATCGTAGAATTCCGTGCAAACGATGCAGCCATCCAGCATCATTTGAGAACAGGGATGAACATGGGTCGTGCTTGGCTTGAAATCTCTATAGTCACCAGACGTGCCAAGTCAAATAACAAGGAGGTTTTTCCCACGCTTCTTCCAAGAATCAAATCCGATATCGTAGAACCTTACTCTTTAGAACGTGTAGTACCAGTTCAACGACTGTGTACAGGCTAGAAGAGCTCAACCGATCCAATTACGTCATCGCCAGTTCAGGTTCGTCTTCCCCTCAAGTCTTGCTGGTGCCGGGAACATGAGAGAACTGGGGGTGAGTGAGAGTTTCTTCAAGTCGTGGAATTTGCAACGAATGACGGGCGCGCCTGTAGAGCGCCATTTCGGATAGAGTGACTAGAACTCTCATTTTTTGCTGAGAAATGCTGATGTTGGTATTGAAAGGCTTACTGGTAAGCACAAAGGATCAATCATGTTCAGAATTCACTTTTTGTTGCACGGCTGAGTTTCTAGACGCCCGAGTAGTGGCAGTTATTGGAACCGGTTTGTGGCCATCGACAGCTGAATGTACAACGCAAGGACATGCCTACTGTGCTGTTTGATGTCTAGAGCTTGTATCGCTGTGTTGTCGGCTTCCGTGTGCACCAAATGTGGGTACTCAACGTAAGGTATTTTTACGAAACACTTGAAAACAGCAATATCGTTGAAGATCATGGGACTCTTCGACTCTTGCCCAAAAGTCGTTTCGGAGGTTGCCGGAGCACACAATCATGAAAACTCTTTTGAGCTGATGGGTGCCTTCGACAACGTGCTCACTGCGGATGGCTACAAGGAAGAGGCAACTCTCTCATCAATCAGTCCCACGGAATTATACATGAGTGCACCAAAAAGAGACATTCAACGGTTTTAGATATAGTCTATCACCTGACATGTCGGGAAGTATCCAAGAGCTAAAACTCTGCTATCACCTACTCCATGTTCAATCGGATCATTAGATTTTGGAGCTTCTTGTCTCAGAATGCCTTCTCTTCCCAATACTTGGAGATATAACCTTCCTTTGGGCATTCATCCCTGTCCAATGACTCGTCATCATTGTGACCCGAATTCGATAGCCAAGCGGACGAAAGAAATGTCCTCTCGGGCCTTTCTACGAGGAATACTCTGTTCTTCCAAGGGACTGAAGGACATACATCTACAGCAGGCTACGGGTATTGGCAACGGGTCTTTACAATAGGTTCTGCCGCTTGTTCAATTGCAGCAATTGAACAGCAGCATATGAATTTTCACATAGCAACTACAAAATACTGTAGATCTTCCGCTTTACCTTTGCGGTAGATCCATAGGATTCGATCATGGCGCTACGCTGATTGATGGTGCAAGAGAAGGTAGCACAGACGGCTCTGGGCTGACTGACGGGACAAGAGATGGTTCAGCTGACGGTACTACAGATGGCTGTGGACTGGCTGATGGTGCAAGTGAGGGGGCAATCGAAGGAGGTAGTGATGGTGCATTGCTTGACGAAGGTTCTTCCGTTGGAGGCTCAGAAGGTTCAGTGGACGGAGCTGAACTAACAGTTGGTGCAGTCGGCGTCTGGCTAACAGAAGGTGCCGAGCTTGTCGTAGGACTATCAATCACAACAGGCTCATCGGTTGTACCATCCTCAAATTCCTCGTCTGCAAACAAGTGAATTTCGTGAAGGTATCCGTCGACACCCGAAAATGGATCAGTACCGCTGGAGGCTATGCTTGGAAAGCCAACGCCATTGACGGTAGCTCCGTAAACGGTAACTGTTCCTGTAGCACCAGTAAGGACACCAGTACCACCTTCAATGGCAAGAACACTGGGATGTGAGGGGTCGCCCAATCCACCGGAAGCTACAAAGGTACCAACGTTCTCTACTGTGTACTGCCAGTGGCAGAATCCTTGTACAGATCCAGTGGTGCTTGTTCTTGTACAGTAGCCTTCGAGTAGTATAGAAACTAACCCCGTCTCGCCATCAACAGTGGCGGTGACAACTGTATTGCTAGTGTCCGTGGCGCTGGTCAACTGACTCCCAAAAGGATAAATTTCGCCTACATCTTCTGATCTTCCTCCAAGTCTAGGTGGAGAAAAAGCATCAATACCGATAGCATACAGCGGGCGCTCCGCAACATCAAAGCTGAGCGACAGGTATAGTTGGTTAGATGATCAGAACGAGAGAGTCAGAAGGGCAGCCAGTTTCAAAACACTTACTAGTCCTCGTCAGAATCGTAGATGGTTGAATCGTATGATTTGCTACTGGATGAGCTTGATGATGACTTCGAATGAGACGACGAACTCCACGCAGAGCTTGAAGTGCTACTTTTTGCGGCGGCAACAACAGTACCTTCCACTGTACCAGTGTGTTCAGTAGTTGTCGTGTGCTCCGTGGTAACAGTTTCGACTCCAAAATGAATGTCGCAGTCTGCATAGAAGTCGAAGCAGTATGAGTTGTGGTCGCAAGGATCGCAACATCGTTGCTCGTCATAGCAGGATGATGAAGTTAGACATGGGTCACAGCAATGATCCATATCGTAACAGGGAGAAGCGGGATCACAGGTATTACAAGAGCAGAGCGATTCATCGAAAAACTGGCTTTCTGGGAAACCACAAGCAGGCCCGCAACACTCCAAGTCGTATTTGTAGTTGAATGGATCACAATTGCATGATTGAAGATCACGCTGTTGTGCACGAGTTCTTAAGCCACTGCGCCCGGTAACTAGCGGTATAACAGCGACGAGTATTGCTAGTCTTGACATTGTCTTGCGGTCCTATGGGAATCAAAAGAATGAAGACTGGAGGTGGAGGGTACTGCTCTATCGCCAGAAGATAAATTTCTGTGAATTTGTGAGGGGAGATGATGGCCAATTATATTAGGGCGCGTACGTTGGAAGTCTGGTGGAGCAGCCAAAAGTCTAGGCGTTGGGAATTTCTTGTAATTATATTTCTCGATTCTGATTTGGAGGTGCTCTCGCTTGAACTCCTTGCAGGTGTCGTTTCAAATCCTGGTAACCATCTGAGAGTATGATCACGATCCTCTCTGCGAAGGGGTGCGCAGAAACTAGCACTGTCGTGCAGCTCGAAACTGGACACGCGCGATCGCGTGGTATACTCTATAGTACGTGGGGTGTCATCTCTGGTCGACACGCTCGCACACGCGTGGCCCCCTTTTTTTTAAATTTGCGCTTGCTTGCGTGATAATGTCAGTTCTCCAAAGTGAAGATGATCTTTGGAGATAGCGTGCTGCGTCAATGACACGAGAAGACAACTTCCTGGCACGAGTTATCATTCATCAATGATCCTACGAAGCAATGTCCTCGACCTCGTTAAACTCGTCTACAATGAACCCTCGGTATCGCAGGAAGAGGCGGGGCCAGACCAAGCTGCCGCTGGACCCACAATTTGACGACAAGGAAAACCAATTTCAGGTCTCAGCCAACATTATCAGCAAACCAACCTGCGCCATTGATTCCTTTTCTGCTGAGCAGACGGCTATTAATGATCCCTCTGTAGAATCAATTCTTCGTTCCCAGCTTCGGCAATGCTTACAAAGGACATCAGTTGCGAGTGATTTGTTGGATATACTCGACTACATATCTCGAGCATCGCTATCGGGTAGCTTGCCAGCAGGGGCGCTTCGAATGTCCTCAGAAGGTAGCGGGCCCAATTTGATTCGTGCTTCTAGGAAACTGGTAAAAGAGGCGACAAACCTGCAACAACGGGAGCAGAGGGACGACGAAACACTTCATAGCTGTCTCTTCGTGGCTTTCCACACGCTGCGTTCGGTGGGTCCTCTATTCGATGATGATTCAAATCACATGAATCATCTGGAAACGGAACTCAGGCTGTTGTATCACCTGGTCCATCTTACCGCGGGAGCAGAAAAGAACGGAAACTCTGATTGGCGACTTCAACTCATTTCGATAGCAGCTTTTGACACTTTCCAAAAACGATTGCGCAGATATGCTTGTCCTTCTGGAAGGTTGCAAGATGCGACGGTCTTGTTCCATCGCGTAGAAAGATTCACGGTTCCGATCCTGGATAGTCAGAAACGCAGTGGTATTGGAACTATGTCACTTCGTCAAGTGTCTTCCATCGCTCTCAAAATAGCGCAAGCAACTGCAACAGCATCCAATCTTCTCTGGAAACAGCAGTCCTTCCGTTCCAAATCATGGTCCAGCTTGTCCAAAACGTTACTTCCGTATGGGGAGCTTTGCTTAGCAATTGTGCAGCAGCAGAGACAGAACTCGGCCAATCCATTTTCCCCGATATTAGAAGTATTTCAGAAGTTCAGCTTGCCGTGGATGGAGTTCTTGGCCAACTCCAGAGACTCGGAATACCTCAAGGATCTCCCTTCCTACTCCAAAGTAGCCCATCGAACACTATGGGATATTGCATCCATACTCAAGACAGCCAAGAATCACAAGCACGCCGATTTGGATCAGTGGTGCCTCGAGCTACGATTACAAGCTATCTTGATGCTTATCCCACACACCAAAGATAGAGTTTTAGATGTAGACTGCAACTTGCAGTGTGCATGTAGCTATGCGTGGAAGGCGGCAACAGTTTTTGCTCAGTCTCAGTCAATCACAGCGTTTCCCGTGCAACTGGGTGTATTGGTTAAATTTCACCAGAGGATTGGGGCTGCAATAGATGTCGTCATGTCGAGAGCCGAGGAGATGCCTCTGAGTTTTGTGGAATATGCTACATATCGAATGCTCCATACTGGCGATTTCCCGTCGAGCTCCTGTTATTTTGCGAATACATCATCACTACATCAGGCATTGTTGGCGGTCACTCTTCTTGGTGTCCGCTTGCGTCATTGCTTGGAAGGTAGTTGCAGCTGTCAAGACAACTATCTGGATTCCTGCGAGGACACCATGCTAGCGTTTAATAGGCAAGTGGTTCCAAGAATCCCCGAATCGGAATTAAGGGAAAGCGTAAGGTATTTCAAATTGTTATCGACGATTTCATTGCATCGCAGCGTTTTTTCGGCAGTGAAGCAGCAAGACTGGCTCAAACAAGAGAGTCATCTTCGTGTTGCTGGAGTTTGGCTGACCACATGTTTGGGCCCACTTGTATTCGCGTTGTTAGACAAGGACCACTGTGAAGATGGCCTTGACATAAGCCAGGCCTATGACATGGCGGTTGAGTCCTACATACGGCCTCTGTCGTTGTTTGAAAAGATGAGTGCTCACTACTTCCGGCAAGAGGGCGAGACATCGTCAACATACTCCGCAATATCGCACAAGAGCATGCAAGACTTGTATGGAGCTCTAACCACGACAAAGATAGAACCACCGAGACTATGCTTGGAGAAATGCGCCAAAATGAGTGCGGTCGAAACTTTCTTGTCAGATTATACCGCTCTCGTCCCTCACGTGTCGCTGTTTGTTAGTCCCTGTCGATCATTTCACGACAGCAAGCTGAGACTTCCAGGGAGCAACAATCTATTCGCTCACAACTCATTTCTCTCCAAATGTATAAAATGTTGGTGGAAAGGCAGAGTATCAACGGCAATGCCAATGAATACCAGCTCTCCGCACGGTTGAGCCAACTTGCCACAACTTATCAAACGCTAGGAAGAAAAAGATCTGCCTGCCTTGTCTTGTTTAATATCCTTGCTCTGGAGAGCTCCAATCACGACACTCAAGTTGATCTATCCGGGACGCAGGGAGTCGACTTGATTTACTTCATGGCCGATCGAAGCAAAGGAGTCCTGTCTCCCAGACGAGAAAACATGGACGAGATTCCAATCGTAAAAGCCACTATTCGGCGCATAATGGCTGTGTATTATGATTCTGGGTTCGAGTGTTTACGCAAAGACAACCCAACAGTCAAGAGAAGCTTGACATTGTCTTCCACTCTGGATATGCTTATGCAGCGTGATGCGACAACGGGCTGCATTTCAAGTCTGTTGAAAGATGATTTCGGAACAGATATGAATTGTGTCTCTCTTGTTATGGCGACTTTTCTTTCTAATCTGAATACAATGACATACAAGAAACTCACGATGCTTGTTGATGTCATCGTTTACTTGGGAGAGGGCATTTCTCGTTTCTTGGTCGCCAGTACTTCGAGGGAGAGATTGGATTGTATTTTGTCTGGTTACGAATCAGTTGTATCGATCGCAGCAAAAGCTGTATCAGTTCTTGGGTCCCATTCAATGTCGTCTCTTTTCGCTTCTCTCTTACATCTTGTTGCAGCAACGTCTTTGCTTCCGGTCCGCAGCTTCTACGGAGACACTATTCAGGGAACAAATCTCAGAAGTTTGAAAGAGCTTCAGGTCGGAGCGTTCAAGAAATTTACAAGACAGAGTAAAGAATATGTGGATTCTGTTTCTGTGTCAGAATTGCCGGAAATTTTCTTGTCTTTGGCTCAGGCATTTCGTCTATCAGTGCATCAATTTTCCCTGTATGTCGATGGAATACAACCTACTGGCGACTCTTCGAATGTGAAGATGGCAGATTTCATCGAACTCTGCAAAGACACGATAGATCGTCACGTAGAAATGCAGCCGCGGGGGTCTATGGCAACACGTTGGATCAAGTGGACGCTCATGAACTTGCAGAGTCGTTTGTTGTACAAGGGGGACATGTCAAAATCGGCTACAATTGCTCTTTGGACCCTGCCATTGGTGGATCCTGACGATATAGGAGAGAGGTGCTGGTTCTACTCAATTGCAATTTTGGCGTATCTCGGTAGCCAATCGGGGAGCGGGGAAGCACTTCTAGAAGATGTCGGTTTGTTTGTATCCAAAGATACACTATCGTGCCCAATGTCTTTCAAGACAATCGCTGAATACACGCTGCTACTTTCGGTTTCTAGCCTGCAAACGTACCGACGTGGGAGAGACGAAGGCATCGATCTGACTTGCGTTAAAAAGGAGATCGAAGAACTCAGCAGCAATGTTGAAGGCGATGTCCTTGTTTTGTCGAAATGGCTATTGTCTAGTATCGAGATATCTCAAGCAAGAAATAGCCTAAGAAGTGGATTTTTTCCGGCTGCCTTGGAACATATCAAAGCTTGCTCCGCTTTGTGTCAAAGTATCATGGCACAACCAAGAATCTCTGCTGGTGCGACACCGGAGACACCACTATGGGTTTATCTTGCTAGAGCTACCCTCTTCATACAATCAAACCAGAGGTACGCAGACTGTATTCTGCTGAAGTCCCATGTCTATATCCGGCTTGGGGACCATCGAAAAGCCTCGACATACATAATGGCTTTGTCTGGCGTGTTTGGTATTGAAGTGCCACCCTTAAACACTAAGGACAGGAGATTGATGTTGAGAGGAGCAATCTTGTCTTATCTTTCTGCCGAATCCTCAGTGATTCGGAACATTGCGCGATGGCGCCTGGAAATTGAATCCATGGCTTCGCCATCTGATTTGGTGATCAAAGAATTTTCTGCAATTTCACCGCAAGAACTGACTTCGAATTGGAACAATGAAGGTTTCGATTTGACGATGATCCAAGACCTTATCACAGGTAAATGTCGACGCTTTATTTTACTGTAATCTTCGATTGCTTCACAATCTCACTATCTTTAAATCCTGTTCAAGCCGGAAATATTCTTTATGGGGAAGCAATTGCATCGAGAATCTCTACGTCTTTTATGGAATATTATAGGGAAGCATCTCGGTGTCAGATTTGTTTCAGGTTGAGCTCAACTAGGTCAGACAGCTTTCCTAGGTACATTGAAAACAAATGTATAGAAACAAAGCTCCTGCTAATCAGGGCGCGGTGCATACTTGAAGCTTCAAAGGATCTCGATGAGATATCTATCACGGAGGTCAGATCATTGTGCGAGGAAGTCATCAACTACAGGTCGTCTTCTTCTATCGACAAAGCTTGGGCTTTTTTCTACTCCGGAACCCTGGACCTGGACGATGCAAGACAGTCTGGTATGCTCCGCCGTTTATGGACGGAGAGTAGCGTTCAGGACACATCATTACAGCACGAAGGAAGCGCCCTCAAACGAGCAAGGCACAAGTTTTCCGAAGCTGCTACATTGATTGATGGATCTATAAACGACGTTTTCTACCGGACAGTGCTGCGTAGCCTTGCATTGGTTGCTGGCCCCGAAATGGATGAATTGTCGAGTGAATCAGCTGGCGTTCTCGTCCTTTCGTCGATTGGCCGCTCTGCGAGGAGATTGATGGCCCGCACCCTGCTCAACAAGGCTGGTACAGGTGAACTTCACGACACTTTTATGTGCTTTGATCACAATTTCGATGATAAGCCTGGACGCGATCAATGCTTGCGTCTTTTCTTCAGCCGTTTTGCAAAGGTTGTACCGAGCAGTTGGTGTTTCATGGCTACTACCATTTGTATGTCAGGAGAGCTTCTAATCACATCACTTGAAAAATCGAAGAAAAGCGACACGTTCTCTGTCAAAACTAGATGTATCTTTCCTGATGACAGTGAGGATGGAGCATATGACAACATTTTGAAACCTCTTGACGATATTCTCACAAGAACTGAACAGCAGCTCAACGGCATGGACCCATCAACGATAGGCGCACACTATGGGAAAGACGACGCAAAGAAAAGTTGGTGGAATATTCGAAATAGGCGTGACCAAGAACTCTGTGCCCATATTGAGCGCGTTGAGACCCGTTTCTTTTCAACCATTCATCTCCGCAGCAACTCATCTGATCCAATATTCGAGGTCGATGATCCAGCAAGCCTCCCGTGTGGCAATCTCGCTTCTAGATTCGAGGCAGCTTGCGATCTATCCGAAGACAAGCGATTTCACTATGAAGGTGTCGAGGATTTGCAAAACTTGACAGTTCCAAAGCTAAAAGACAAATTAAGAGGGTTTGGTTTTTCAAATGCTGAAATGCGAAAGCTTCGAAAGAACGAACTCATCGAAAAGCTGATTGAATCCATTGGGAATCAACATCAGAGCGAAACTGCTGTCAGCGACACTGAGCGCAACCAAAGCTGCTTATTCCTGTTGCTAGATGAAAACTTGCATCGGTTTCCATTTGAAGGAATGGTTTCTCTTCAAGGAAAGTCAGTCTGCAGAATACCGTCCCTACCGTTTGTCTACTCTGCTTTATTGGACTGTGTTGCCACAAGAAAGCAATGGCCGATTGTTGATCCATCAGGCGCTTCATTTGTTTTGGATCCCGAAAACAATTTGCAAGCAACACAAGAGCGCCTTCTCCCTGTACTTCAAAAGATTTCATCATCCAATGGATGGAATTGGAATGGTGCAATCGGCAAACCACCGTCACACACATTCTTTCACGAGGCATTGAAAAAGGATGATGGTTTGCTGATCTACATTGGTCATGGAGGGGCCCAATCGTGCTTTTCTCGACGACAAGTTGATCGAATGATATTGGACGAAGACAATTCTGAAGTGCGAACGTGCAAGGCAAGCGTCATCCTTATGGGGTGCAGCAGCGGGAAGCTTCTCTCAGTGAATAGGAAGCACTCAGAATCCGTAGATCAATTGCCCTTGTATTTCGAGCCGGAGGGGATCGCGTTATCGTATCTATGTGCCGGTTCGCCATGCGTCGTGGGAAATATGTGGGACGTCACAGATCATGACATTGACAGGTGAGTCCAAACCGGTGTCATTTTTGAACCTTCCCTACTGTCTCTCCTAACGGTCTATGACCTTCAAAGATTTTCGATTTCTCTCTTTCGGAAATTCCTAGGTGGATCAGATCTGGACGAGACGCAAGACCTAGCACGTTGCGTTGCTTCTGCCAGGTCAGCATGCAAGCTAAAGTATATCGTTGGATGTGCTCCCGTGTGCTACGGAGTGCCCGTCCATTTGTTTTGAAGCAATCTGTTGTAGTTAAAAACTAGTTACCTACTTCGAATTATCCTTGTATCCATCTCCGCCATCTGCTGGAACTCCATCGCAGTCGATGTCCTTTGTGACGAGGGGGCCTTGGGGTAACACTTCCACGAGGTAGCCGTCCGGGTCCTTCACAAATGCCAAGCCCTTCATTCCCCCTGAATTCGGTGTCTTTTGAAATTCGCAGCCCAGCTTCTTGAAACGCTCGCAAGCTACGTAGACATCGGGTACAGTAATACCGAGATGACCAAATCCACCCTATTATCCAAGCACCATTGTGTTAGTTGAAGGAATCGACCGTCTCCAAGTTGCGATCATCGCTCACCTTCACTTTTTGTCCGTCTTGCGTGCCAGTTTTATCTGCATTTCCTGTATTGTAGACAGGTCCTTGCTCAGACTCGGTACCGTAGTTCCAGGTGATTTCGATCGTCCCTGGCGTCTTCATACAATATTCCCACTGAGCTTCACGGCCTTCGGGGATATCCGATGAATCGGTGGGCGCAACAAAATACACGTTGAAACCCCATTGTGGAAATTCCGAGTACATAATCAACCTAAAGCCGAGAATATCGCAATAGAACTCCAACGATTTGACTGGATCCTTAACTCTAATCATAGTTTGCTGCATGATGTAGTCCTCAGTACCTGGCGGACGGTCACTGCGCATAAAGCGAGACACATCAATGGCTGAAGACTCTGGGTTGCTCATCCCAAGCATGGTCAAAGACGACCGAAGAAGAGCCTTGTTGACATGAAAACTTTGAGCTGCTAAGAAGCATGAGACAAGAAGGATACCAACGAGTAAAGACTGAAGCATAATGAAGGTGTGTTTTGGCGTTTATGCTTGAACGTTATTGCAATCTGACTCCTCATCAAAAAATGGTAGTGTTGGGAAAATTTCTTAGCTTTTACTATTGACTGGTCCGACTCCGATAGTTGGCGTTTCTGATGGAAGAACAGACGTTGCGAGAGCTTGCCACCTCATTTTGAAGAGTAGTAGCAGTTGTTGTGCATATTGGGAAAAACATCGAAATTGTTTTAACTCTGCTCAATTGAATCATTTGGACGGTTCTGCGCCAATGGCAAGTACTCAGCACCCTGTTGAATTGTGCTCCCTTCGTTTTGGCTTGAACTCTCTGGATCCACCCCAGTGAAGATATTTCTGTAGCCTTCGTCATGAACAAGGTAGGCAATCCATCCACACAATACTCCAACATGTGTTTTACCGCTGCCAACAATAACCAACCCGGTCAAGAGACAAATTGTCAAACCATTTTTGTCCCCAGCGGCATTGGAGGTTCGGGTTGCCACTCTTTCAACACCCGTGGAAGCCAATTCGTGACCAGCTAGAATCAAGAGGATACCCAGGATAGACACAGGTATGGCATCCAACAGCTTCAAGAGCCATCCTTGGTGTGCTAACCATGATAATCCAATCTTTAAAATGCCCAACGCTACCATTGAGACGCCGGATTTCGCACCAAGCCGATATTGACCAGCTAGCCCTCCGGCACCATGGCAATTGGGCATGCATCCCAACGGGCAGAGCAGACAATTCATTAGTCCAATTGACCAGCATACAGACCGCCGTTTCACTTGAGGCTTGTTCGGAAAGAGTGTATCTGCCAACATGCAGACACTTAGACAAGAATTGAGAGTTGTCAGTGGTAGTTGGGGGAGTGTGCCATCTAGGAATCCAGTCTTCCATTCGTCCCAAGTAATATCCTTTACTGCATTCAACAGAAACGATTCTTTGACGCCTTGATTGTCTTCTCCTTTTGGCCCTTTCGTAATCTGTAATATGGCCAGTATAATTCCCAGGCCTGACATAGCCAATCCTAGTGGAAACTTTTCTCGGAAACGACGACAACAGCTAGCTTGTTCTCCATTGCTTTCCGCACTCAATACGGTGGATTTCCCTGGCAAACAAATTAGGCTGACAATACCACATAAAATGCTCCAAAATTTGGAATCGTATGGATTGTCGATCCAACCCAACTCTTGAATCATCTGAATACCACGAATGGCCAATTTCCACCCCACCCCCAACTGCAATCCTCCAATCACAGATTGTGGGATGCAACGATGTAGTAGCTCGATAGCTCCTTTAAAGGTTCCAAATAGAATAAAGCATATTCCCATCCCGATTCCAGCCGCGGTAACTTCGTGACGATTCAATTCGGAAGCAATGGCCAATGCGGCGATGGATTTCATTGGTTGCAGTGGCATGGGAATGTCCCAAAATGCACCCGAGAGAATGTGAACGATTCCAGTTCCCAACAGCGTAGGTGCCAAGTAGATGGCGCGTTGGCGTCCCAAGGCCACCAACAATGGTATGAGCGTCCCAAAATCACCACAGCTGCCACTAATTTCTTGAAGTGTCAGATTCTTCTGTAGCCATCCAACAGAAATTGCAGTTTCTCTTTCTCCTTGCTCCTCTTGCTCCTCATTATTTTCGTTCTCCACGTTTTCAATGTTGCTCATTGTAGTGAACGATAACGATGCTGTTTGTCCAAGAAAGATAACGATGCTGTTTGTCCAAGAAAGATAATGACGAAAAATATGCGGTTGTTTTCGAATGCCGCCAATTTTTCGGAATTTTGAGGATCCCGCTTCAGCGAAGAGTAAAAGGGGAAAATGACCCATCATTCACCAACACGATCCCCCTTTCCAAAACAGTTCGTCACCGAAATCGGCGTTCGGATATCCTTCTGTGTTCTGCGTCGTTTGTGCGTAAATGATGTACTGAAAGCAGTGTGCCTGTTGTGAGAATGGCCGATGGATCATCATCACACGACAACAAGAGTGTCTTGATGCCATTGAAGTGCAGCATTCCTTTGAACAGCTTGTTAGGAATCATAAGCACAATATGATGTCGTTGCGCCAGGTGGCCCAACGCGGCGGTCGTCAATTATCACTGCGATCTTTTGCTACTTCAAGACAAAAGCGAGCCCTAAATGAGCAGCAACTTGGCAAGGCAGCATCATCATCATCATCGAACACGCCACCTCCTCCTGCTCCTCCTGCGAAAGATGGTAAAGCGACTGGCGGTGGTTCCAGTATATTGCCTATTGTGGGCGTCCTTGCTGTTGCTGGAGGTGCTGGAGCTTACTATATGGACCTGATTCCTGATATGCCTTCCTCGGATTCGACACCTACACTTCCAGTTAAAAACAACGCCAAGCCTGCTGACGAACCAAAGCAGGAAGCCCCCCAAAAGGAAACTCCGAAAGTCAAAAAGGAATCTAAAAAGGAGAAAAAAGAAGAGGCGGCTCCTGCTGCTCCAGTCAAAGAAGAAGGGCCAACGGGAAATCGAGTTTTGAATATCACACTCCCCGAAGGGTCTTCGTATTCGGCTGCTCCTGCACCGATCACAGAACATCCAGCGGGTGGCAACCGAGTCAAGATGGAACCGGCCAAGGAGGGAAATTCTCCAGAAGCCAACGCTGCTGCTTCTGTAGACAACGCACTGAAAGAGCTGCAGCGGGAAATTTCCAAGGATGATACGACCCGATCTCTGATTGAAGCGCACAAGGATTTAGCCAAGTTGACATCTATGGATTTGAGTGAATTGGATGAAATGTCCATGACACAACTCAAGGTTCGGTTGGTCCAAATGACCAAGGATATGGAAGAACGAACCAAATGGGAAGCTGTACGACTCAAGGAGTTCTTGGCAATGAAGGAGAAGGAAGTGGAAGACAAGTAAGTCATTGTACCCCTAGCTCAGATGATGCAAGAACACACGTATTTGCAGACCAACAAACTCATGTTGCATTATCATTTTGCCATAGATACGCGCTAGTACTCAAGAAGCAACGGCTTGAAGCTGACAGTCTTTTGGAACAGCGCATGCGTGAACAGAAAGACAAACTCGAAACACAAGCTAAAGCGAGCTTGAAAGAGAAGGAAGAGGCCCTACAAGCCATTGTTGAGAACTCACTCAAGATCCAAGAGCAGCAATACGAAGACGAGAAGGCTACTTTTGAAAAAATGGCAGATGAAAAGTACAATTCTAAATACGAAGAGTTGTTTGGGACAGCTTTGAGGAAGGCTAAGGAAGAGTTTGCATCCCGGATGGAGCAAAAGGTGCAGCAGATTGAAGCTCTGGGCAAAAAGTTGTCGGATCTGGAATTTGCTTTGAAGTCGTCCAAAGATTACAAATCAGGGTCGCTTCAAGCGCATCGGATGAGTGCAGCGGCCTTGGCTTTTATAGATAAGATGGAATCCTCGGAACCAGCTGGATCCTCACTGGAAGCCCTGAAAGCTGTTTCTGATAGCAATCCTGTCATCCAAGCTGTAATTGGTGCTCTCCCTACATCAGTCGCTTCTTCTGGTATCCCAACCTTGCAAGAACTGCAAACGGAGTTTGAAGAGCAAGTGCATGCCAAGTGTCGTCAAGCAGCTATGGTGCCGAAGGGTCAAGGCGGTTTGGAAGGTCAGTTGTTGGGTATGGCCTTTGCCACCTTGAAGTTTCCTCCTGGACCGGAAGACACAGCTCCCGAATCCGAAAAGGACGATGCCGAATTCGTCTTGGCAAGAGCTCGTCGATATGTCCAACTGGGAGAGTTGGAACAAGCTGTGGTGCAAATGGAAAAGCTAAAGGGACAACCGGCCTTTACGGCAAAGGATTGGACGGCCCAAGCCAAGGAACGACTTGCGGTTGAGAAAGCTCTCAAAGTGATTCGAACGGAATGTGCGCTGGCAAATGAAGTCCTGGCCAAGAACGAAGATTAAGTAACTTTCAGTATTCTCTACTAGTAGAAAGTATTGAATTTTTTATTTCCGATGATCATGCAACGAGGTTCAACTGGCTCTTATCTGGGTCGAACAACATCCAATGGGCATTTTGTCGATTGATTTTGTCATGCGTAATATAAATTTCATAATGTTGTCATAGGCCACTTGTGGGAGGGGAATAGATTGGGCGGTATGTTCGGAACTTGTTGTTGTGTGATGGAACAGGGACACAGCTCATGGCCCGGTATTGCATATGCAGAGTCCGAACGAAAGTTTCGGACGAAAGAAAGAAAGAGGGAAGGAAAAAGTAAACAGAATACACGCAGCACGTTATGGTTCCATCTGAAGAGGTTGGGGCCGCAACTCCCACACGAATCCTACGTTGACCAGACGAGTTGCCCGTTCCAATGTCATATTGGACCTCTTTCCCGCCACCAGCAGTTTGTATTGGCGTCTCGCACACTTGACCCATGTAGCGAGTTTTTGATTTTCCTTGTACAGACTGGGGACATTGCAATGACCATGAGAGGCCTTGAATTGGAGAAGTTCTTGGAATCGTTCCTCCCATCCCGCTTCGTGCGCGTTCCACACAAAGCCCAAGGCATTAAGCGCTAAAATTCGATCATCGGTCATCGTCGATGGTTTCCCTTCTGCTTTGAGTTTGTACTGATAGCGTTCTGTACGAAATGACGAACAAGGGGAGTTAGCACTTGAATTTCGAGAACGATGGATCACAGCAGAATATATATACTTACGGCGCTTTGTCCAGTGGGCAAGTGGTGGATTTTCTTCAAAGGAGTTTGGTACTAGGCAATGGTCGTGTTTCTTGACAAACTGGCACAATTCTTGGAACCTCTCTGTCCATTGATCAGCTTGATAACCGCGAAACCGTTCTGGAAGCGGATCCTTGAAATCCAACACTGCTTCTGTCTTGGGCCGTTTGTTACAGTTGTGTTCAGAGGTTGGTACGTCTGGACTCAGTTCTCGCTTATTGGAAGGCTCCACTGAATCATTAAAGGAGGAAGGAACACAGAAGAGTGGATCCAAAAACTTCGCATCGTTGAAGTCGAAATCAGGAGCATTCATTTCATCGGGCATTTGCAAACGCAGATAGGAATCGATTTCCACGGCTTGATTCTGTTGCATATTGCTGCTGCTATTCATTGTTCTTGTTGTCGATCAAGAAAGAAAGAAAAAGGTATCGGCCTTTCAAGTTGTGTGATGGTTGGTAGAATTTCAAAACCATTGCTTCGCTAAGAGCAGCCGTCTTTGAACGATTGTTGTGTTCTTGCCATCTGTTGTCAATAAGTATGTTTGTCTACCCAAAAAATCGACATTATGGATACGCGTGTTGCAGCTGTCAGTTGAAGTTTCAGAGATCACTTCATAACTACAAAAAATGGATTCGACAAGAACTTGTCTCCGCCACCTGTTCGAGTTGCACGAAAGAATACATCTCTGGCAACTGGGGAAACACGAATGGTACTGAACTTCAAAACTATTAATTAAGTCACCAGAACTGCTCCTCCTGCCGATTGGAAGATTGTTGCAATGTATTTATGCCAGTGACTTTCACAGCGTCATTCGTGATTCAGTGGCTGCCAGTGAGTCTTCCTACTAGTTTCGAATTGGATCCACCTTCAAACACGTTGCACGATCGCAAAATATTGTTAAAACGAAACAAATGGAGATTTCCCAATTCCAGATCCCCCCTACAACCACAAGCCAAGACGATTGCCTTTTTATACCTCCTAGTCGTAATAAACAGTAGTTTTAGCATCCACTCTCGACTTCGTGCCAATCAAAGTCTATCGCATTGAGCTTGGCAATTTTGGTCGGATCCATCGTTTTCTCCCAGTATCTGTTCCTTTGTCTTGCGCACCATCTCTTCAAATAGCGGTATCGTTTATCCCCTCGTGGCAGTTTGGTATGACGATGTTCCGACCAGTATTGATGCATGGCATCGTATTTGTCCATCCACAGAGCGGTTCGGGGTTCCCATTCGAAGCCGATGGCATTCAGTTTCTCGATTCTTTGGAGGGTCATGGGACTCGGCTCTCCCGCTGTAAAGCTTCGATACTCCTGCCGTTGACGCTTGATCCAATTTCGCAACCGACGATTCTTGTTGTTCCCCATGTTCCAAGTACCATTCTCTTCAAAATGCGCTTGGGCGAACGCCAGATACTTGCTCCAACTTTCCTTTTGTTTTTCGTTCCCCAACGTCTTGTTTTGTTTCGAAGTTGTTGAGGGTGTTTTCTTCTTGGAGGTAGGGGTCGTTTTCTTCTTCTTCTTGGCAGTGGAGCTCGGGTGGTTGGCCGTACCCACCGTTACCACTGAAGAAGCTCCATGGTTCGAATCAACACAACGGTCAGGAATCACTATCTTTTTTTCGAGAATCTCTTGTTCGTCATTGTCTACTTTGGGAGGGATCACAAAGTTGGCAAATATAGTCTTGTCGTAGTTTTCATCCAAATCATTTACATTGAAATGGCTGAACAGACTACAAGTACGGCTCAAGACCGCCATACCAGGAGAATCTTCTTCTTTGCCTTCGTCGTTGCCGTGGTTGGCTTTCCGTTCTTCTATGGAGTCGGAAGCGACACGGATAGTAGCATAGTTCTGGATGCTTTGATGATCCAAGCCGGCATCATTGCTGCGGCCTATTTGTGGTGGAGAGGAAAAACTCATTGTTGTTTTTGGTAGAATACGTTTATGTTTTCTATTTTCCTTTGCCCTCTATTTTGGTTGGCCAATTGTTGCTTCTTTTTCTGACGAGAATCGAAAATTGAAGCATCATCCTCAGCATTGCGTGACGAGGAGGGAGACAAAGCTCCGACATGATACCAGTCAAAACCTCCTTTAGTAGTCGATCGAGTCATGATTGACATTGATAGCGCGTATGCGCGAATCCTTATTCATGCCATCTATCGAGATTCCAAACTCCTAGATCCAACAACAACTTTCAAACAACTATTGAAACCACTCTCTCCAGAAACCATCCATTGCATTGCACGATAATCGGACTTAGGCCAAGTATGCTTCATCTCCTTCTTCTAGCATTATCTGTCATACTTCCACTCCCAACTGCGGTATCCTTTCAAACTTCCATCTATCAGAAGAAAACTACCACGACTAGGGAAAGTATGGTCTTGTCATCAGCTACCACCAACGACGTGGATGTGATGGCTCGTCGTCTTCGCTATGTGCAACCTACAATGGAAGATATACCGCATTGTTTTGAGATCGAATCAGCTTCCTATCCAGAGGATGAAGCAGCGACCCTGTCGTCATTGAAATATCGACTGTCCCATGCTCCTAAGTACTTTCAGGCCGCCGTCTTGGAGGAGAGCATTATTGGTTTTGTCTGTGGCACAAGGTGTAACCATTTCGAGGAAGAATCCATGTCATCTCATGACGATACGGGAAAGCTACTTGCGATTCATTCTGTGGTGGTCCAAGAAAACTATAGACGTCAAGGTATTGCCACGGCAATGCTCAAGGAATATGTGAAAAAAGTGCAACAAGAGAATACAGATGGGAGCATCAAGTCCATCGTCTTATTGGCGAAGTCGCATCTGCTTGGGTTTTATGTCAATTGTGGATTTCAAGTAAATCGGCCGAGTCCCATTGTTCATGGGCAAGAACTCTGGTACGACCTGGAGAAAAAACTGGTGCGGGGATTGCCATTGGAAGGCAAAGAATCTTGGTTTTGCAAAACAGAAACCTTCAAACAACCCTACCCGAAAGTCAAGCCGTATTTGGAAGAGCACGTACAATGGGTCAACAAGCTAAGGGCAGAGGGATATTGCATCACGTCCGGCTATCGAGTAGATTCCGAAGGACGTCCGGGGGGAGGTGGTCTCATGTTTTTGGCAGCCGAAAGCTACAAAGATGCGCATCGATTGATCTTACAGGATCCGTTGGTACGGAATGACTGTGTCGACTGGGAGTTAAATGGCTGGATTGGGCAGGTTGGTGATCTTCAGATGCGATAGAACTATTAGTAGCAGTACTATTGGACCCGCTGAACGCCATGAGCTGCAACCCCCATTTTCATATTCTATCTGCGATGTGGCGATGGATCCTTATACTATACGAATTACAACCAATTTGAATTAGCTACTTCCAGTGAGCCAACCAAAGATACCCCCTCCGGAGGAAGAAGCGGTGCTCTCTGCTTCATCAATATCTGGTTTGACCGTGTGCATATCGACGTAAGCCTGGATCTTCTCCACACTTTCAGTAGAGTCCATTGCGTGCCCATACGCCAAATCGAAAAAAGCAGGCTTACAAGGCATTGGCATAGGTGTCAACTCTGCCAAAACAGTTCCCGAATCTTCCTCTTGCAAGCGCAACAACAATGGTCTGTCAGTTTCAATCCGACCTCCGGAATTCCGACCGTGTTTCGTTTGCAGGTACATGGCAGCTTGAATCGCAGCAAACGTACTGGAGATCGGCAAGTCTTCCAACTCGTTCATATACTCATCGGCATGGGGCATATCTTCATCGCAGGCCGCAATTTCTTCCTGGGCTCGTTTGCACAGCTTTTTGGACTGTTGAATCATAGCCAGTGCAGCCTCGTACTTTCTGGGTTTTTCATAGTAGTACCAGGCCATGTGATATGTTTTCAGAGCTCTGAGACGAAGGACATTTGCTTGACCCTGCAAGGCAAATTCATCTTCCTCCTCTTCGTCCGTACTCGTCTCAGTGTATTGATTTGGATGCGGTAGATTCAACAAGGATTGAGCATGCTGCAACAGGGCGTCATAGACATGCACTCGCTCAGCATGACCGTCAATTCCTGTCAAGAGTTCCTGAGTATGCTCCATAACGCGCTTTGTCTTTTCAGATTGCAAATAGCCTTTCCACAAAAGCTGTTGCTTTCGTTTGGCCTGCACAGCCGGCCCAGTATTCGCTTGTTCTAATGTACTTAAGGCGCCTTGAACCACCTCTAAGGCATCATCCAAGACAGACAAAGCATTCAAAAAGGATGCTTCACCGTCTCTCTTTTCTTCGTTGGCTTGTTGTTCATCCTGTTGCATTGACTGATATTTCAACAACAAAACTCGGAGTTCCTTGCTTTCCAAGACTAGCTCGTGACCTCGAAAGACAATAGACGTCTCTTCTCCTTCATTTGCTGGAGCGCTGTTGGCACTAGCGTTCAATCTAGGTTCATCCATGGTTGGCAATCCTGCTTGCTTGAGCTCATATTGACAATACCGAAAGAGCGGCTTCAACACAGTATCCGCACGATTCACAAACAAATCTTGGCGCTCCAATTCTTTGGCGGCATCTTCGCTTTCCCCATTCGTATTTTGTTGACTCAAATGGTAACAAAGTGACATGGCATCGGCATATGCTTTGCTTGCTTTCTATAAGAAAAGCAAGGGCGTGAGATGTAACTCTTCCTTCCTGGAGTACAATGAGGTGAAATGAATAGGGGGAGCAACTTACTTGATAATCGAATTTTTCCAAAGCAAAGTTGGCCGTCATCCAGCGGGCATAGGCTCGGCATTCTTCGTACGTTACTTCATCGGTATGGTCTTTTGCCATTTCCAAGAGCTTCAATGCCCATCCCTGTGCCTTTTTCAGTTTTCTCAAGACATTTTGTCGCTTACTCTTCTGCTTTTGCAGGAGATTGGCATGAGCCCATGCCCTTTCCGCTAGAACCAGCAAATACCAAAGGATGGAGCTGTGTGGAACCTCCAGCTCGCCTGTTTCTTCGTTTTTGTTGTTGAAAGTATCGGATTGACGAGAACAAAAGGCATGGCGACCTTTTCCTTTCGCCGTGGATTTATCGGCGGCAAATTTGGAAGAACAGACGAGGTACTTTTTAGCATCCGGATGATGGGCCAAGCGCGACAATCGGCGGGTACAATAGGCATGATATTGCGCATAATCGTCCAGTCTTACGCCGTGTGCAGTTTGTTGACTTTCTATCCATCCATGAAGGTCCATATGAAAAGGAGTGCTCTCTTTTTGCGGGTTTTCTGCCATTGTTAAACAGCGGGCTTCTTGTGCAAAGAGGGGCTTAAGCAAAGGAGATACGAACTATGTTATCCACTCCAGGAAACAAATGCATTGCTCAAACTATCCAAGCTATCGATCATCGTCATCCATAGTTGCTTCACCAGACCACAAACTGGCAGATTCCTCGCTCATTGTTCGCGCAGTCGACAAGTTTGACTAGTAGTAGTAGCATGCCTCAATGACTGCGTGAGGGAAGCACAGCTAGATTGGTTTCATGAAGAAAAAAGGCAGTTCGCAAAATGAATGTTGATGCATATCAAGAGTCTACATTCACTATGTTAGCGTAAGAGACGCAACCCTTGACTGTCCCTTTTAAGCTATTCTCTCCCCACAAGACTTGTTAGATTGAATTTTATTTTCAAAATCGTGCGCAACGATAAGCGAAGAAAGAGACAAGAGATGCTGTCGATTCGTTTGCTTCTCCTGTTGCTTCTGCTGGCACGATTCACGTCTGGTTCTGAGACAGACTCTTCCATTCCTTTAAACCAACATCACGTGTTGCAAGACGAAAATCCCGTCACGGGAAAAACAGCTGACCCCCCTGTCAAGGACCCCACCATAGCCCCCACCATAGCCCCTGTCAAGGACCCCATCCAAGTCCCCACCATAGCCCCCACCATAGCCCCAGCCAAGGTCCCCACCCAAGCTCCCGCCAACCTTCCTACCACCGACGAACAAGAGCCAGCCCCCAAAGATCCTGATGAAGCCTCCAGCGCAGCCCCAAGCGCAGCCCCAAGTGCAGTCCCAAGCACAGCCCCCAGCTCAGC
>JAAMXS010006852.1:0-18530 GCA_019693525.1 Cylindrotheca fusiformis | reverse complement strand
ATGACCGGACCACGAAATGTCGATCTGGGTACTTTTGAAAGGCTGGAGATTTTCGGAGTTGCTCCTGTGTGTGCATCAGCAGATCCCAGTCGCATCTACCGTTCGAGCAAAGAGGCCCTTTGTAGTACATCTCCTCATCAAGAAAATTTAGCAACAGAGGAACGAAGAAGATCTTGGCCTCGCTGATGTTGTGGGTTCGCATTGGATGCCTCAGGCTTGAAACAATGAACCAATAGTCGTCGCCATGCTTGAAGCTTGTTGCGTTCTTCTTGCTGCTGTATGCCACTTCGCTGACCGGACGGCCAACAAAGGTTGCATTGAGCCAGGAAAGGTCTTCATAGACGTAAAAGGGGACACTCAACAGTAAATCAGGGGGGTCATCTGATATCTTCTCAACGGAAAGCTCAGCAACATTGGCTTGTTCATCTTGTGTCTTCTGAATGGAGAGCTTCAAAACACCGTCCTGCTCATCTGATGTCTTCGTCTCATCGGAAAGCTCAAAAACATTGGACTGTCCATCTGATTTCGTTTCAACGGAAAGCTCCAAAAAACGAGCATGCTCAATATGGGCGGATTGTATTGCGCCAATTTCCTTTGGAAATGAAAAGAATGACAAGCCGACAACCGCCACTAGGAGAAAATAGAGTAATAGGAAGCTGGGGCGTTGCACTTGCCTGACGTCCTGACTGTTGGATGATTCTAGCACCATGGCAATTGAAGTAGTAGTTGGCTAATAACAAGTTTGACGTCAAGGCTTAAATGATCATGCAGCAACGACTATGCAAGCTGACTGAATTGTGCCAGGTGTTCGAGGAGTTTGCAGGCCAGAATGGCTTTTGGTTCGAATATTGCTCACGTGCCGTTTGTAATCCAGAATGCAGGGGATTCGAATAATGTCCACGTGATTTATCTTTATGTAGATGAAGATGGTCCATCAAAAGTGGATACGTTTACGACAAAGCTATATAACAAATTGTTGAAATGGGATTGTACCTATGGTCAAGCGAGGCCTAATAAATAGGGTACAGTAGTAGATATCTCTATTCACCGAATCGTCCGTGACTGGAATTAGAGTCTTGACTGCTTGCAGAAAACGCTTCTCCTCATGGGAAATATGCCCAGCTAGTTCGTCTGGAGCTGTTGTATTTATTTATATATCGTTTCTGCCTGAAACTATTAACGAGTTGAATAGAAACGTGACTGCCATTTCGCAACCCGAGGCCATAAAAGCTGAGAAGATGTGTAAAAAAGACGCACTTCGACCATATGTCGTCCGTATGTCTGTTCGTTCGTCTGCATCCTTCACTTCCATCCCCCTTTTGTTTTGTCCCTCATTTGCAGTGCTCCTAGATGTCATAGGTGGCATGCGCGGTGCAGCGCATGAATGTAGAAGTTTTGGCTCATGGGTTCAAAATTCCGCATTCGACAAAACAGCATAAAAAACGAAAGTTGTGGGGCAAAACGTCAATTGTCCTGAAACAACAGATCAAAAGTAAATATGTTTTCGTCCAAGAAAAAGGCATCTTATGCTTCAGTGCCATCTGAAGAAGATGCTATGCTGGACGATAATGTGGATGCCTCTTCTTTGGAGGATGTGGAGAATCTGGGTGGAGAAGGTGTCGCGCTCACTGGCTCCAAGAACAATGACTTTCGCCGCAGGCGACCGAGTCATGGGAATGGTTGCTTCATCCGGTGCTGTTCTCTGCTAGTTCTAACACTAGTAGGAGTCTCAGCGATGCTTGCGATCGCTTTCTTTCTCGGCTACATTCCCGACATCGGAAAGAGGACCAAACTTGGCGGTAGCCAGAAAAGCCTCCCTTTGTTCCCTCAGACAAAAAATGTCGACGATGCCACTGTGGAAGACATCTTGACCCAATCGAAGTCCTTGAGCTCTAAGAACAAGCACACTGTTCACTATGACCCAACTGGGCTATTGCAGTCGGTGAAACCGTTCGACTTTGAATTGGATTTGAGTGAGGCTCGCCACATTTTCGATCCTCCATCTGTGCTGAATCCGCAAGATGTCGATTCTTCGTCGTCCTCCTTCTCGTCTGATCTCCTTGGATACATCAAGAACCCGCACGTTGTGAATGGACACGTCGTATTCTGCAGCGAGGGCGATGCGTTCGTAACAACTCTTCCGGGCAAAATGGAAAAGTCGTTTCCAGCCTCCAAATTGACAAAGACAGTAGGAAATGTACTCGATCCGAAACTCCATCCATCTCTTCGCTATTTGGCGTACACCGCTACCTATACAGGACGTCGAGACATCTATTTGATGGATCTCTCGAGACCGCAAAATGCCGCCATTCGACTGACGTACTGGGAGACAAATAGCGGCGTTTCGGGATTGGTCGGATGGTGGGGCGATGCCCTGGTATTCCGTGCCTATTCGAATGAGATATCCTTCCCAGATGCGAGGCTCTACGTTTTGCACCTCAGTAACGTTTCGCCTTCTAGCAACAACAACAGCAGCAATGATGTAGTCTCCCCCTCTCAAATTGATCCAATCCCATTGAGTCAGGCAATCGATGCCGCTCGTCATGGCACCTGTTGGTACTTTGTCAGGTTCACGCAGTCTTCACAAACCATTCGATATGTAAGTCTATCTGATCTCTGTTGTTGTATCTTCTGCATTTACGTTTTGCTCAATACAATATCCCTTGTCGGTACCTATACCAATAGGTCGGTGGAACAGCCGAATCCTTGTGGAAGTACTGCGACGACGAACCCACAGCATCTGCCTTGACAAGTGATTTCAAGGGTACTTCGAAAAGTCCACAAGTCTACAACGAAAAATATTTGTTCTTCTTGTCAGACCGAGCTTGGATTGATAACAGCTGGCAAACAGACCGTATGAATGTTTGGGCAATGTCATTGACCGAAGAAGCTTCCAAACCAATTCAAATCACCGACACCGAATGCGACTTCGAAGGTCGCACGATCCGCGAGTATTCCGTCGATTCTGTGTCTGGAAATCTTGTCGTTCGTATTGGTGCCGATTTGTACCTTATGGAAAAGAATGACATTGAAAGCAAACTGTCCTCTGGTCGTCGACAACTCGAACAGACGGGCGAGGATCTTCTCGATGCACAAAACGCCACCGATACTTCGACGACGGAGGCACTGAGTGCTTCGAATTCAACTTCCATTCCAAGTTCCCAAGATGATGGCACAGCTAATACTACTAGGTCGGAACCCATCGAGGCCTCTGATTCTACGGTAAGCGCGACCACCGATACACCGAGCACGGACTCATCGGTACCTGATGAGGAGGACTTGCCCACAAGCCAAATCCCAAAGGATAGTGTCAGTTATGTCCCGTCCTCGAGCCCAACGAATGCGGCGGCCACAACGACTGCCGATCCAGACGAAACAGTGGATGACAGCAATGAAGATCAGAATACCGAGGAAGTGGATTCTGTAGAATCGCACACCAACACCACTACCGCAACCAATAGCGAATCTACAACTGGAGATGAAAGTGTTAACAAGGAAGACAACGCTGCGGATAACAGTGCTTCCGAGTCTGCTACGAGTACCCCCACGGCTGCTAGTGACGGTTCCAGGTCCGAAAATGACATTGGAACGCCCAATGCCACCATTTCCACCAACGCCACAGAAGAAGACGGTGTTTCGAAGGTCTACTATCAATACAATTCCCCTCTGATGGACTCTAGAAAGGAGGCCGACTATGAAGATCACTACACAGGAACTTCGGCAGAACTGAAGCGAATTCCAGTTGTGGTCCATTCCGACTTCTCCAGTCATCAGGAACGACTGATTCCGGTCAACATGGACACGCACAAGACCTCAATGGACATCTATAGGACGGCACTGGGTACTACTCAGGCAATCATGACTTTGCGAGGTCAGCTGTGGGTTGCCCCTGTAGTTGATAAGACCGATACTACCTTGTACAAAGGCGGAGGCATGAACATGCCTTCCAGACGTTATCGAGTTGCCCCTGGTGCCATGATGGGAGGAATGGTTAGAATTTTGGCAGTTCGTCATGTGCCAAATCCTGTCGAAGACACTGACTCCGATAGGAGGCTAGCAGTGATACTCGCAACTGATCCGTTGACAGATACTGCAGAGCACGCTTTCTATCTCATCGAGACTCAAGCTGGTGTAATCCCAACGTTCCTTGACTCAGATCACTTGCCGAAGCCGTTCTTGGGTGGGCATGTAGGAGGGGGGCGAACGTTAGATGGAGGCCTTGGTAGTGTGAAGCCTGACACCATTGCGCTGAGTCCTTGTGGGCGCAGAATGAGTTGGTCCGACACTGACGGTAGGATCATGGCAATGAATATGCCTCAGTACCAGGACATGAATGAACGTGAACAAGCTCAATGTGAAATTCTTCCCAAAGAGAACGAGCTCGGCGAGCCCATGGTCGGCGACGAAGTTGACTTGCGCTTTAGCCCAGGAGGACGATATCTTGCAGTTGAGCACAACGCACGCAATCAGTTCAGGGTCATTAGCATCGTTGATCTTGGGATTCCGGAAGGGGACAACATGGTTGCCGACATTTCCATTGGTCGAATTGTTCAGGCCACTCCTTCGCGGTTCAACTCTGTTGGTGCGTACTGGGGAAAGAGTGGCAAGGACGTTATGTTGTACCAACGCGATGACACATTTTCCCAAATGCTTGGAACGCCACCACCGAATGATGTTTCCACAGCACTCTACTTTTTGTCGGACAGAGACATTCAGACTGACGTGACATCACCTTGGGGTACCCGGCAGCCCATGCCACATTTCAAGGCAAATTATGCTGTGTTTGCTTTGCCTCTTTCCTCCCTTGCAGATGACGGTGGGCACTTTTCTGGTGGCGGTGCTTCAGAGGTGTTTGTGGACGAAGAACTGGAGAGACATGGGATGATCCAATCTCTCTTATCCGTTTCGAGGGGGCGCAAATTGGGAAAGGCTACCAAGCATTCTTTGTCTGGTGTCTTTGGCGTTGCAGAGAAATCGTTCCGTAGGACGAGGAATGAACGCCGGCGCCTAGAAGAGTCAATGGAGACAAATCTTGAAGCTACCAAATCAAACGAAACGGAAACCATACGTTCTGTCGAATTGCCAAGTGACTTGGACATCGACTTCGGTCCAAGAGACTTGACGTTTGCAAGGAACGCGTACAGAGTAGCCAACATCCCGGAGGGAAAGTTTGTCGATATTGTTTGTCAAACGCCCGATGCGTCAGCCCTTGTCTTAATTGAGGCAGTGGATGATACATACGTCGTGACAGTCTGTGCAGCGGACCCATTTCCTTCAGACACCTTTGAAGTCCTTCGGCTTACACTGCAGGGTAGACAACTACAACACTTCGCGTTGAGTTCAAGCCGCGATTATTTCTATCTTGGGTTCGGACCGGACGGAGAGCATGTGGTTGTTTCGAACACATTTGAGGGGATCTCGGATTTGTTCGCCGACGAATCTTTGGAAACAAATGTAGTGGATACCAATGGCATGCATTTGAGCGTTTGGCCTGCTCTTGAATACCGTCAGCTGTACGACGATGCTTGGAGGTAAGATACCCGCTGGATGATGGGGAAGTCGTCAATTCGATCTTTACTGAAATGAACTTTGCTCCCATGCGACCACAGGATGCTGCGCGATTACTACTATGACCCAGATATGGCAGGAATAGACTGGCCTACTATTCACGCAAGATACCTCCCATTGGTTGCTCGATGTGCCAAAAGGGAAGAGCTGGACGACGTGCTCATCCAAATGGCCTCAGAGCTGAGTGCTCTTCATGTTTTTGTATACGGTGGGGAATATGAACATCCAAACTATTCGGACAGGGGACTGCAAGTAGCCAATGTTGTGGCAAGCTTCGGGGCAGTTTTGAAGCGAAATCCAAAGTGGAAAGGATATGAAGTCATGTCCATTCCTGAGCGAGACCCTGATTTTAATATTGTGGATGGTACCCACGCCGTATACAGCCCACTCAGCGACCAGACGTTGCGACTCACAGGTCAACGTGGATTAGAAATAGGGGACGTGATAGTGGGAGTGAATGGAGAAAGTGTGATGAGAGTGCCCGACATCCATATGCTCCTTCGTGGACATCAGGGGAGAAGTGTTCGCTTGGATGTCTTGCGACTTGCATCGGGTCAAAATGGAAGCGAAAGCACGAATAAGGAAGTTGAAAGTGAGCCTTTGATCACGGTTGCGTTGCCCCCTAACACAGCCGACGACCTTCGATACTATGCTTGGGAATGGAAGACAAGACAAACAGCAGAGCAACTGGCAAAGGAAGCCGGTTTTTCTGTCGGGTATGTTCACTTGCGAGACATGTCTGGTCCCTCGGCTGAGAACGCCTTCGCCCGAGGCTTCTTTCCGAACTATGACAAAGATGCGTTCATTCTTGACGTGAGGCATAATCATGGCGGAAACATAGACTCTTGGATCATAGACGTCTTACAGCGACAAGCTTGGATGTACTGGAAGAGCAGGTACGACTTGTGGATGGATCACGTTTGTTGTCAGAGCTTTCTTTTCTCATGCTTCCTTTTAGGGATTTCGATCCTACAAATGGTGGTCTGGGTTGGGACCAGCAATTTGCCTTTCGTGGGCATATTGTGGTTTTGATTGACGAAAAAACGTCATCAGACGGAGAAGGGGTTGCAAGGGGGATCTCAGAGCTTGGCCTGGGCCGCTTGATCGGCACAAGGACATGGGGAGGAGGCATCTGGCTCGCATCGGACAACACCCTTGTCGATGGGGGCATTGCTACGGTATGTTTTCACATTGTTTTGTCGTTTGACGTTTGTACGCATCCGTGCTAATTGTTGGCACACTTCATCGCAAGGCGCCTGAAATCGGAACATACAATGAGAATTTCGGCTGGGGTTTAGGAATCGAGCAAATGGGAGTAGAACCCGATGTTGAAGTCGACAATGACCCACATCAATGCTATGAAGGGAAAGATACCCAGCTTGAGCGTGCAATTGCAGAGTTAGAAAAATGGATTCAAGAGGAGCCTATAGTCATGCCCGAATTTCCCGAAAAGAAGAAAGACATGACAATGGGAAGTCGCGAGTGTTCTGCAAACACATCTGGGCGCATTCTCCGCCCGTAGCTTTCAAAGATGATCGTCGTTATCTTTTTAAAAATATTGTACAACTTTGGGTGTCTTCTACAAATAGGAATGATGTACTATCAAGCATGACTCACGATCGAAAGAAAAAGCCTCGCAGTTTCGACTTATCGGCATCCTTTGGTTTCCGCCGTTTCTTTGATGATATCGAGCCATGGCCGTTGCCTATAGAGCCACCGCTTGGTCCCAACAGATGCGTGTCTGTGGTAACATTAGATGCTTGAGAAGGTTTCGTCACCGTTTGGATCTCGCTACCATTATCGATAGGAAGCGCCAGCGACGCCCGAAGTTCGTCGTCGCCACCAATTATGTCAGCAAGAGACTTCCTGATAGAGTCCCTCCTCATGTCTGATTCATCTAGCTTTTCGGCCAAAAGCTCTCGATCACTTGGCATTAGTGCTCGAGAGCTGCCGTCAGACTCGACTAGCAATTGCGAAAACCGACGGTTCCGTTCGCTTCGAGGGCTCTTGGGCGGACTTCTGCGTGGACTCCTTCGGGGACTCAACTTAACCAGCTTTGTAAAATCAGAAAACTTCAGTTTCGCTGATCGATTTTTCCGTTGATTCGTCCAGGCTTTGCTTTTTGATTTGACTCCAAGTTTGACTTGCTTTGTATTATCAGAACGATTGTGTCGTGCTTTCGTGCCCTCTTTCGATGGTGATTCCCCTATAATTTCGTTCTGGAAAATTGCTTTGTTTTTTGATTTGACTCCTAGTTCGTCTTGCTTTGCATTACCAGAATGATTGTGTCGTGCTTTCGCCTCTTCAAAGCCCTCTTTCCATGGTGATTCCCCTACAAATTTGGTCTGGAAAAATGCCTTTTCTTGCTTGTGCTGTTTTTGTTGCGACTTGTAAGCCTCAATGAATTCTTCAAAATCGGCGATTCCAACACACCCAATTCCCCATTCTTCTCTTGATTGTGCTTGTCTAAGTTGCAGCCTTTTCGATTGTAAATCTTTTTTCCCCTCCAGGCTGTCTTTGCGGCTTTTTTTCTTTTGTTTTGATCGGCGTTTCTTCTCCTTCCTTGGCGACTGCCGGCTTTCTTTTGCGCCTGGAGATGGAAGCATCGAAATGGAACTGCTACTAGAAGGTGAGAACGTGACACTGGATCCTTCGTCTTCTCCTCCATTCGTACTTTGTCGATACTTCTTGCTTCGTCTTTTCACTTCTGCTACATCTGCTTTATTCCCAGTCTTCTTCTTTTTCTTTGGCTTCCTTGCAGTTGACTTGTGATTTGAAGTCTTGTTGGTTCCATTGCTCTCCAACCGCAAGTGACGCGAACGCGTTTGTCGCTTGGTTCGTACTCTTCTTCTCTCTAATTTTTCAGTAGATGACTCTGGAGTTAGTAGAATATTTCCAACATCCGCAGAGGAATTCCAACTGTCATGAATGAATTCGTTCCACAGACTGAGCCGTGAATCCATCCTGTGCCAAATGCCCAAGTCGTCCACGTCTCTCCCTGAACTATCCAAGCGCAAGCTATATGAGCCCGTCCCATCCGGTTGATGATGTTTCATCATTCACGGTTGAGATTCCGATTGTGGACATTCGAGCTTCAACGCAGATTTCATCAGGGCCATTCCACCAAACGCTATATGCTATGGAAAAGTGCAGAGCTTTTGTGGTCTTGCAAGCAGGGTTGGTGGGACAATGTCAACAGATGATTTGGCTGGAAAGGTTAACAGGTAAGAAAGTCGTATATATTTATTTGGAAAAACCAGTAAGTAAGAGTGAACTATTATCACTTTTGTTGTTGTGCTATTATGCACTGGATGCCGGGTACATATGTAGCGATAGGTGCTCAATCAGAAACATTTATTGCAATTTATCAGATAGCTAAAAAATTTGACCGAGTGTTCAAGAATTTATAGGAAGGGTTTCGAAGAGCAGCCTACACCTGCGCCTGCAGGTGGGAAGTCCCGGTGAAGTCATCTCGCAAGGAGAAGTTGAGCTCGTTCAAATGCGCAAACCACCTCTGTAGAAAATAAGAGAAGCCAGTACTGGATCCTAGAGAGCTTAAATGTTTCTTCCCTTTTCGCGCATTCCAAGAGCATTTCCACAAGAATTCGACGTTGTTCTGAGTTTGATGTGCCCAACCTAAGCCACTCGCCAATGCTGCTCTACTAGCATTTAATAACCATTGAACTCTTGCCCTCGAATTATTGCTTAGCTTTTAACACAAGACCAGGGTACTGCAATGAAATCAATGGATATTCTGATAGAAACAAGTGGATGTGGATTCTACATACCACTTCTTCCTTTTCTGATTTTTGGTTTTTTCTTTGCTTACTTTTTATCTTGCGCCTCCACCTCCGCCTCGACCTCCTTTGTTGCCACTACGGCCACTACTACCTTTATTCTTGTTTTGGCGGCCACCTCCTCCGCGGTTGTTTTGATTGGGCGATCCACTACGATACCCTCCTCCTCGAGCTTTTCTTGCTTTTTGCTCGGCAGTCTTCTGATCCACCTCCAGAACTCTGCCATTCAATTGTAAAGGTTCCTTTCCGTGCTGTTCTACTGCTGCCAAGACGGGAGCAACGGAATCATAATCAACAAATGCCAAACCCCGATGGCTCGAAATAGTGGAACTAACAATCTTTGCGTTTGTTTGGGTTGCAAAAGTTTCGAAAATGGCAAGAAGATCGGACTCGTTTGTGCCATCGGGAAGATTCTTGATGACCAAAGTATTGTCCGGGTCTCGCTTCGGCTTGTCTTTACCCCCTTTACCAGTCTCCTTCGCATTTGAGTTCTCGTTCTTCTGTTCCTTTTTTTGCTGAGCATTGGATGACACCTTAGCAGGGGCAGGGGTAGGGGCTCCATTTTTCTCTGGAGGTGCTGCTTTGGTAGGAGTGGGAGCGGGGGTTGTACCACTGCCTGAAGCCACCAGGCTAGCCCAGGATCCTGGCGTAGGTTTAGCAGCAGGTTGTTGCTTTTGGGAATTTGGTTGAGCTGGCGACTTTCCACGTCCACGTTGTCTCTTGCCTTTTCCTCCTTCAGACTCTCCCTTCTTTTTCTGTTCTACAACGGGCTCAGGTGCTTCCAAAGGCACAAGTTCAACCTTCTCGTCAATCGCTGGCACAGGTTTACTTTCCTCTACCTCTAGTACTTCCTCGGTAATCTCCTCCTTCGTCTCCTCTACGCCTCCACTGGGAGATTCTTGTTGGATAACTTCCTCCTTGGGCGCTGCATCAACAGTGGCTGGGGTTTCGACCGTCTTGGTTTCCACCTCCAACGTAGTAGTTGTCACCGTTTCAGTTACGGACGTATCGACTTTAAGAAATCTAAGAACATCGTTGTGTACATAATAAGTCTTCTGCTTGTTTGGAAGTGATACTAGGGCAAGCAGAAAAGTATGAACGAAGCCCTTCCTAGTCTCTTCCTCATCAACTTTCACCACAACATGCCCAGTCACAACCAACAAAATGCTACCATTGGCCGATGGCTGAGCATCAATTGCACCATTATCGAAATCGAAACGCTGCGCATCTCCCCATCTTTCACCAAGTTGGTAGCTTTCAAAAGAAGTGGCACTAGTAGGAGTGCTGCCTTCACCATGGCTAAGGATCGACGAGGGCTTGTAGAACTTGAAGATTTGATCAGGTGTGGTGGACAAAGTTTGGTAGTAAGCCTTTACGAAACGAATACCGATTTTCTGAGGCGTAGGTCCAGCAACAGATCCATCCCCTGTTGGTGGGGGAGAGGTAGACGGTTGCTCACTCATTGGAAACTAGCACAAACACAATGTCCCGAGAAAACCAAAAACACTTGAGAGGATTCTCGTTGAAACTTTCTCACGACAAATGCAGAGAGAAAGCCGAAAAACCTAAGCAAACGAACCGCCTGAAGTATGCAACCGTCAAGCTGTAGTATAGTGCAACAATGCTAGAGCACTGCTTAACTGCCTTTCTCGTTTGCCAAGAAACAAAAACCGACAAACACTGGGCGCTTCTCATTGCCAACCGACAACCCATCCGCTCGGCACATCGCAAAACTGAACCTCAGTAGGAGTCTACACAGCGCACAGCGACGATAAGATTCCCTTGGTTTCTTGGAGACTCCCCACGTATGATTCCACGTAATCGTTTCTGCGATATCAACCGCAAATTATCGGTGTCATGCGCAGAGCATCGCGCGATCATTCTGCCTCTCAAGCTTGGGTACAGGCAGTAAGGATGGAAAGTTGGAAAAGAAAAGGAATGGACAAAGCAGTCTTTGGCTTAGAATAAAGTAGTTAAAATTTATTGTTTTGAATATAATATCTCTTTAGAGGCTTTCTCTTCAGAGGTTTTAATGCAGTGTAAAAAGTTTCCCCATGTTTTTCATCGAAGAAGTGAAGGCGCTAGCCTTAGCAGGCTCGCCTTTAGTTGTAGGGCCATCACCCGAAGCATTCATACCATTGTCAAAGGATGGTTGTGGTGGTGATGATGACGACACTATATCAGCATCATCAGACAGGTCTAGCAAACCTTTTCGAACCATTCCAGCAGCAGCACTTGTAGTCGGACCTTGGGAGTCGTCCATCGCATCGGATCCATCCACGGTTTTGTCCTTTCTTTTCCAAAGCTCAAATTTTGTTTTCATAGTCGGCACTTCATGCCCATGTTTGTCATCATTTTCAACACTAGAGACTTCCTTCGCCGAGTGGGACGTTGGCATTTTATAGAACATTGACATAACGCTGCTCTTTTTTGTTGAATCGTCTTTGGTAGGTAGCGATGCGGAACTGTCAGTTGCTGTTTCTGTGTCTTCTCCCTTCACTGCGACAACGGCTTCTGTACTTGCATCTTTCGTGTCGTCAGATGCATCCAATGATTTATCCTTTTTTTTCCAAAGTTCAAATTTTGCTTTCAAAGTTGGCACGTCATCCGCATGATTGTCATCGGTTTCAACATTAGAGCCTTCCTTTGCCGAGTTGGACGTCGGATTTTTATAAAACATGGACATAACGCTGTTCAGTTTCGTGGAATCCTCTTTGGTAGGCTTCATCGCAGAACTATCAGTAGGTGTTTCTTCGTCTCCACCCCTCGCCGCCGGAGCCGTACCGGTCTCTGCATCTTGAGGTGGCATCTTCTCGTGCTTGGCGGCATGCTCGTGCTGGTGGAAACTCAATATTTTCATAAACGTGGAATTTGATCGCTTGGAACACTGGGATACCTCCTCATCCCCAGCTACGGATTCCTCCAATGTGATTGCACAGGAAGACTCATCTTCATTCATGGCTTTCTTTTCCTCGGACGAAAAAGGCAGGGGATCCTCATCCAGTCCGCTCGAAAAATCCGTTGGGGGCCAGGTCAAACATCGCTCACGATGGATTCGAACTGTGGGAGGTCCATTGTTCGCCACCAGAGATCTTGACGAAGTGACACTGTCCACGCTGCGACCGTCAAATTCTTGCAGACCGTCCAGATCGCTAAAGTTGGAATCTGTCCGTTCTCTCAAGACTTGTTCATGCTGGAGCAGTTTCCCCACTTGTTCGTCCTCTTCCATTTGCCTTTCAACAGCGCGCAGGCGTTTCACTTCTTCAATCAATTTCCGATTGGCAGCCTTGTCCGCTTTGTTTTTCTTCTTCAGTTTCAGGTTCTGTGAATGCAACTTTGAAACGGCCTGCTCCAGTTTTTCATTGTGCTGTTGCGATGATTCCAGTTTCGATTGCAGCATGACAATCTCTTCCGTTTGACTGTCATTCTCTTCTGTCAAATTCGTCACCAAGGAATGCAGCCGATGTATCAATTGATGAAGTTTTAATAAACTTGGGTCATCAATCTGCACCAGTGTGTTCTCCATCAAATGCCGCTGATATTTCAAATCTTCCATGGCAGTGATTGTTGCAATCGCTTGAATCTGAGCTTGTAGTGATTCCATCATTGCTGTTGTTGTTTTTGTGGTGGTTGCGGAGGAGGCGGGTGCTGGCTCATCGTGGCGAACGTCCTCAGCGTGGGAAGTCTGTTTCTCCTCCACGATTCCTCCGGGATGGGTGGTGATTTTGATATCTCCGATACTGTTGCTTCTGCTGCAGCAATTCGGTGGCTCGGCAACCTGTTGGTTTGTTGTTGAAAGAACCATGATAAAGAAAAAAAGGGTTTGTTATGACCAAAGTCGTTGTTCCACAATCGCGTGCGCCAAATGGAGAGAAAGTGTCAAAGTGCGTTGATGGATCCTAGTATGAATGTTGACGGTCAAATGAATCCAAGTGGGAGTTGTGAATGGCAATCTCTCTTTTGCTGCTTCAATCTTGCAGTATTCGTCGCGCTCGCTAACCTTCAGAGCTCTTGATACAATCTAGTTTTTCAATTGTAGAACGGATACAAAGGCCGCGTGTCTTGAGTGTTTTTATGCCAAAATTGTTGATTTATGGTCCCTTCGAAACCATGTGTGAACATGTATCTTCCCGCGTACGGGCATACGAATTTCTACAGATTCGGGGTTTGTTATGGAAATTCGAAAGGGAATTTATTGGCCACTTGTCGTGGCAAAAAAATTTGGAGAATGTACAGTACTGGATTAGCCCCTCATTGAGGGGTCTGTCCGGCGCTCGGAGAAGGATCCGCAATAGAGACGGTATCGGCACTTCAATCCAAAAAAACACTCAGCGGCAAGATATCTACCAAACAGTCCAACAGCAAAGCATCTCTAGGCGGAGACTGTACCATTCCATCCTTCTCTCTGTTGCTGACACACGCGCCCAAGTCACGATCACTAGAAACCCAAAAAAGAATACAAATACAAATTACAGCCTCATCATGATTCGTTCTGCGCGCATTCCTGGCGTCCTTTCTCGAATATGTTCGGATCAAGTCATTCACACTGCCATTTTGGCAACCTCCGATGGGGAACTGTTAGGTTCCACATCCGCTACATTTGAGGGTGCGGATGGGAATAGAGAATCGATAGAGAATTTGGGTACCCTCATAGCGGACATTGCAGTGGATTATCAACGACTCGGGGACGAATACAGTGGACTGGACAACGCCCCATCTTCTTCTGCTGCTGCTGCTGGCGGCGGTGGCAGTGTTCCCAAGAAATCACACATGCAATGTTTGTTTTTGGAATTGGAACAAGGTTTGGTCGGAGTTTCCAGTTGTATGGGATCGGGTGTTTTGATCATTGGTATTGCCGCGCCGGATGCACCATTGGGAATGATCAAGGCCAGACTAGAAACCATTACAGAACATGTTCAAGAAGGACTATCACCACTGACAGACACTACTTAGCGTTAGTGAGAGAATTTGTCTTGGCTACGATGCAAAGGATTTGCAGAAGGAAAAGCATGCATTTTATATTCTCAAGGTGCTCTAACAATCATGATTTCAGTTCATTTGTTTCAAATGATAAGATTAACGATTACCAGCCCTATCGAAGACTGCTCTGGTTCGACACATACAAAGATAAAACTCCATAATCTTTATTTACTATTTTTCGACAGCTTCAGTATTGAGTTCTTGATGTGTTTGTAGGTAGCGTGCTGTTCAGTAAGTTCTCCGTCAGATGAATTCTTTGATATTTACATTAGTCTTTGCTGCTTGTGGAGTCGTTTCTCTGTGAGTCTCGTTGTGGGTTTTTTCTTATACGGATCGCAATTCGGGATAATCGGCAATGACATCTCGAAGCGACAAGGTTTCGCTTCGATCTTCGGGTGTCCACAAGATTTCCACACTCTGCAAACAATCATCAACCTTGGAATCGGAAGCAATTCTGCGCAAGGCACTTTCGACGTCGGCAATGGAAGTAATCTTGGGGATTTTCGTCGAATCACCATCAATGTTCAAAATGATGGTCACCACCGCCATGGTTGCCTTTCCGTCGACCAAACTACTGCCACTGGGTCTATTGTTGTTGTTGTCCATGCTGTAGTCGACTCCACCGTACTTGCTGACGGATTCCCGTTCAAATTTGCTACGTTCCTTGACGGATCGGGATTGAAACTCTCGACCGGCCTTGGTGCGGTCCCGGAAGTGATCGTAGGAAGAAGTTGCGGATGTGATGGATGATCGACGGCGTAAGAGTTCCAAGGCGACCTGACTGGTGAGATTTTGAATGCCCACCCGGCTATCGGTTTTGGCCGTTCGGGCCAATCGATCCAGGGCGCCCAAAATCGAATTGGGATCGTCACGATTGGAAACTTCTAGTGCCACACTCAATTGGACGACCGATGTTCCAGATCCCAAAGCCGATGAGGAAGCGACAGAGTCAAACATATCCGATTGACTGGTGGCATCTCCCGTCGCACGGCTGACAATGTTGGCCACAGCGAACAAGGCCCCGCCGATGAATAAAATGTCAAAGAAACTGGGACCACGAGAATAACTCATCACTCCCGCACCGCCATAAAAGGGAACGATGGGATTGAAAAAGGGAGTGTACCCAAATCCTGGAGTGATAATGGTAGTACTGGGTCGAGAATAGTATCCTCTGGAATATCCGCCGCCGCCGCCATAATACCCACCACCGGAATATCCGCGGCTGGACGATGGCATGGGTCGTGACATACTCTGCCGGGGTGCCGAATAGGAACCTCCCATTCGTCCTCCACTCATGGCTGCGTCGGCTGCATTGATTGGAAGGAACGCCAAGGCAAATGCCATGGCAGCCGCGGCTGCAATTTTCATGTGCGACTTATCTTCCATGAAATACTCTTCCACGAACGACTGTAAGACTGGTTTGGGATTGATCGGTTCACGCATGGGTGAAATGTCGTGGCTGTCGTTGTCATCCTTGTTGTTCATCCTCATTGAAAGAATGTTGGGTGATGAGGAAATGCCTGATGCCATCATCGGATTGTTGTTGTTGTTGTTGTTCGTCATGGTCGTGACTCTTGACATCGTCACTGGCGAAGCAATGGGAGAAAAGGCGAGAGCATGAGGATTCATGCCTGCCAAGTACAACGCCAAAGCTGTTGTGGTTGCAGATGTTGCAATGGTTTTCATGATGGTCTCTTAACTTCTTTGATGGTGAAAAAAGAATTAATGAGAACAATGGAATGGCACATGAAAAGGATTTCTTCGAAGTGAAGGTTGACAGTTGACACCACTATAGGACCAAACATAGTAGTGAAGCCCCGTACATTTTCTACGCCACGTGGCGTTCACACACGATTCACACATCTTTTTACGACCGAGTCACTACGACAGATCTCGAAAGAAAGTCACAGGTACTAAGATAGTAACTAGATTGATTCAAAATATGCAATACGTACAGAGTGTACCAAAAATATTTGAAACGACGACTGTTGTTGAGAGCCAATGCATTTGTAGATACAGTGGCGATTGAGAATAGAATCCATGGAATGGAAGGAATATGACTTCCTACCATGCTGGCATATCCGCCGAAACTAGTATTAGTACTACAGTGCTAATCGGTGCAAGGTTCTTCTTGTCGTTGATCGTTGGATTTGCTCTTTTGAATTCAAGTCGACTCTTTTTCCGTTCCCATGGTTGGGGACACCGATTGGCCGGTGCAGCCCATTTATTCTGGCTCTTTTTGGGTGCTTGGACTGTCCACCATTCTACCACATCATCGTTTCCCACCACCACCACCGCAACAACACCACGACTATTCTTCTTTGGATATGATTTTATACTCGGTGCATTGGGCATCCTTGCAACATTGACGGCTGCCCGTGACTTTCCTCACAAATTGGTATCCAATGCTTCCGGTCAATCGGGGACTCTCAACCAAACGGCCATTGTGACACAGGATGAAATGATAGAACATTCCTTCTATCAACTATTGAATTTACTTCAAGCAATGTACTTGCACACACTACAATACTGCTACGATCATGGGGCGAAAATAAACAACGGCCAGAACAGCCTCATGGATGGCGATGGCACTACACGTACCACCATATCCATCACGACAAGGTTGATATTGTTGTGGCTTGTTACCATGCCTTGGCTATTTCGGCATATGTTGCCAGTTCACTCGTTCAGTCACAACTGGAAGGTATATCTCAAGCAGACGAAAACGAAGAAAAACGAGACCGATGACCTGGAGGTATTTTTGTATCAAATCAAAAAATGGCAATATGTTTTCTACAAGCATGTCATTCTTCACGGAGTCAATATTTCTTCCGCCTTATTGGCAAACAGAAGGAGCAGCAGCAACGACAGCATCATCATGATTCCATACTCTTTGGAATGGAGAATTTTTTGGATCCTATTGAATACATCCTATGTGATGGAATTCTTTTTACAAAGTATGGTCAAGGCAAAGTTATTGCAACAATCGACGATGCTATGGTTGCAACGATTCCTCATGATGATAGCGAGTCTCAGTGCAGTCCCCGTTGTGTTTCAATACGTCCACCTGCCAATCTGTTTACTTTCCCTACTACTGAATTTTGGACATCGACATCATGATGTCTTGTAAGTTTTCTGCTTTTTCCTTGTTTTTTTTTCCTCCCACGTATCCATGGTGTCTTTTTCTTGTTCCATGATCGACTCAATCTTATATATTTCTTCTTCTTGCCAACAGAAACACAATGACTATAGCTTTCCTTGCATTGATATACTATGGAGAGGTGAAAGGACTGTGACAAAGCAAGCTCGAAAGTTTTGATGATAGCTTCCAGTACTGTGTATCATCGCAACAGCAGTAGTGTGCTGTTTTGTTGTTGTTGTTGTTGGCCAAAAAAGACAGTCTAAGGTTAGGGTTAATCCGACTGTCTATTGTAAGGAGCAGTTCGTAGAAAAGAAGACGATTCCTTCATCCCGCAGAATAAGGAATATCCCAAGCAATACTGGCTGGGACATCAATGGAACCTCTTCCAGAACTGAAATACATCGGGCATCGAATTGGGATCGTCAGGATTGGAGACTTCAATGGCCACATTTGAAATTGGACGAACGGAAGTTCCATATCCCAATGCCAATGAGGATGGGAAAGAGTTCCAAAAGAAGTCAACAAACGACTGGTGGCATCTGCTATGTCTCGTCCAAAATGGCACCGATGAAAACGGTGAACATCGCAGCATCGAATAGGGTTTAAAGCAGGCCTGTGCAGTCCCAAGTCACGAGCATTACTGGATTCGGGGACGCAAGAAGTCGAATAAATGGCACCACGGGCCATTGAGTAGCTCTAGTTTCAGTTTTTCAAATTTCCCCTTTGTCGCTTTCAAAGGCTCCCCGATATCTTCCGGGTGCTTATTCATAGCAACCACTTGCTGCTGCAGCCTAAACTCATGCTCGTGCGCCTCTTCCAATTCCCGTTGCATCTCTCTTAGCTCAACCTGCGCCTGAGAAAGCCTCTGCCTGGTATCATAGAGCTCTATTTCTCTCGATCTCAGAATACTTGATACTTCATCTAGTGCATTTTGCAACGCCGACACAGTGCTCCGAGAGTCATTGAGCTCCTCTGAATAGGATTGTAGTAATAGCTGATCAGAAACATCATAGCTCGTCACTCCCTCTCCACCATAATATTGA
>JAAMXS010006845.1:0-25777 GCA_019693525.1 Cylindrotheca fusiformis | reverse complement strand
AATCGCTGTTTCTATATAGTATACGTGGTTCTATATGAAATAAACAGCGCAAAAAGCACCAATTTCAATACCGCAACAATGAAAATGGACATCAAAAACGATGTTATTGGGCTCTATCGTTCCACAAAGGAATCCTATCGCTTCGCTCCTCTAATGAATAATGTCCATATAGTTATCGTCGATATTACTATGTAGTTTTCTTTGCATGAAATGGACTTCTCACGACGAATGTACCAGAGTACCTCCCTGCGCGTCGGATCTCCTCGTCGGGCCCTCTTCGTCGGTTGTTCCGCCTCCTCGTCGACTGGAACTCCTCGGGACGGCACGGGTTGGGCTTTAGGGCCCAACCCGTGCCGTCCCTCGTCGTTCCAGTCTCCTCGTCGGCTCCACAACCTCCTCATCGGGCCCTCCTCGTCGATTCCTCCTTCGCAGGGAAGTACTCCTAGAACCGGGTTTTGTGAAAGTGAACATGCTCCATGTGCCATGGAATCCAGCTGATGTGAATTCGGTTCAAGGAACGTATCCATCACCATATGGCTCTCAGAAAAATTCTGTTCGGCCAAGTGCCAAAAGTCAACTTCTTGACGAAGCTTTGATAGCCGGGTCTGAAGGATGGGGACGAGTTGCATCCTCAAACGGAAGCCGTCTTAAGGAGGGTTCTCTTGTTGCGATTGGTAGACCAGGGTTGGGTACGTTGAGGTCGTCTTTATGGGCTGAAGAATCTTCATTTCTTCAACTACCAGAAAAGATCTGGGAAATCTCTGGGCCTGCCGGGTCAACTCTAACTCAGTTGGGTGGAACCGCCCTACGAATGCTCTCCGATTTTGTGGTGTTGCAACCAGGTGATGTGGTACGTACTGTACCAGATCCGATTTCTCCTTAGATATTCATACTAGCAGGCATTCTTATGTAATTTTTCATCAGGTTGTGCAAAATGCTGGGAACTCGGGGGTCGGTCTAATGGTCAGTCAGATTGCGACTGAGTTGTTCGGGGTTTCCGTTGTGAGTTTGGTCCGCCGTGGATCCAAGAACCAAGAAGAATTCAATGACCTCGTGATTCATTTAGAAGAATTTGGAAAGGCGGCCCTCGTAGTCGCAGAAGAAGACTTGAAAGATAAGCAAGCTTGGAAGAAATTTAAATCCGACATCAAAGAGTTGTCTGGAAGTGGACATGATCTCCCCAAGTTGGCATTGAATACAGTAGGAGGGGAGAGTGTGAAGCAGCTAATCCGAAGTGTTGCAAAGCATGGAACCGTGGTGACTTATGGAGGCATGTCTGGGGAGCCTGTTGTAGTTGGCACTCCTCAACTAATCTTTAAAGACGTCCAACTTCGAGGCTACTGGCAGAGCCGATGGATGGTACAACAAAGCCACGACAAGAAACAAGAGATGGTGGATACATTGGTGAAACTGGTCTTAGATGGTGCTGTAACTTGCCCTCCCGTTAACGTCTTTCCAATTCATGCTGTGCAGGAAGCGCTGCATTGGGTGACAACCGATCGTGGGGGCATTCGAAAGAAACTTATCTGGGATTGCGCAGATCAACGTAGAGCTGATTGAGGCAACTGAGATGTATCGATTTATCGTTCTCTGGTATTTTACATTTCTTCATATTTAAATAGTCTTTCGCTTCTTCTTTTTCGGAATGCGTTCATCTAAAACGTCCAGACGGTTTGAATCCAAGAGGCTGCGATTTCCAATCTTGGACGAGACGTAGGAATTCAGATTAGAAAAGACGTTGGGCGGGATTTCATCCACATTAATCTCTACATGATCCTCGTATCCCTGTTCCAATACTTTGGGGCACTTTAGTTCTAGTGTGGTGACTACATGACCCAACTCCACCCCACTTAACAGGAAAATATTGGCACCAAATCTTGCCCGGGCATCTAGCGATGGACTCCCCGAAGAATCGACTGCGAGCGCAGATGATTCCTTCGCCGATGATGATTTGCCCTTACTCGTTGTGGAAGAGCTAGGCTTGGAAGTTTCTTCGTCGGAATGGCTCCCATCAAACAAATCCTCTCCAACATCAAACTCTTGCTTCACCTTTCGGTATCGATCTTCGAATCTCCTGGAATAGCTCTTGGCCAAGAGCCAAAAATCGGATCCGTCAGCATTGTATGTCATACAGTTGTCCCATACCAGTCGAATGTCTTCAGCCACTTGGTGGGCAGTGGTATAATGATTGCGTTCCAACCTTCTCTTAATGGTTCCGAGATCCATCATTTTGGATATGATTTCAGGATAATCGTACAGCTCCAAGCCTCTCTATAAACATGGAAAAACATACATCAAGTTGTGTTAGATAGGAATCCACCTGCGAAGGTAAGTGGTGGCCAAGATTTCAACATACCCAATCTACTGGCTCCCGAAATGGAGCACTGTCGCTTCGATTCCACAAGGAATTTAGAATTTTGAGCATCCTTTTGATGGGCTCCGCTTGACCTGCGGCAGGCGGCATACTGGTACCGGGCTTGAGATATAGTTGATTTGGGAAAGCAAGTCAATCAGTTCGCAAAACGTTGCTGGCAACTATTGCGCATTGTTGGTTACCTTGCAGTGTTTGCTTGCAAGCGTCTTATAGTTTGTGGGGATTCCTGTCACTTCCCCAGATTTGAGCCCAGCTGGTACTGCTTGAACTGTAGCACTTTGGTAGAAAAAAGAGTGCTATTTCTTGAACTCCCCACCCTATATTTCCCCTTTTTCCATGTCGATTAGCTCGACTTGATACTGTGATGAGAGAAAGCAAGCATGCACATGAACGATGAGAAACGAGGCTGGAAGACCACCGAAGACAACAAACCAAGAATGGGATGAGCTCTAGCACGCCAATTCATTTCCTTTTGTCGCAGATTCAGTTATTATTTTCCAAGCGTCAAAGGGGAGGGGTGATGTATCACACTCTAGACTCGTCTAAAGTTCTGAAGAGTTTTAGAAAATCGAGTCCCAACAGTCTCAGAAAAGGCATCAACAAGTTTGAAGCAACAGTGAACCCTTGGCAATAAAACCATATAAGATGGGGAACGAGGCATCGTCGCTGTCGAAAGAAGGTGATTCTAGTTATATTCACTATCGTTCGTCGAGGCATACTTCAACCGACTCGGAAGATGACAGTGATATGAAGCAGGGCCGCCAGCATCAAGCCAGACCACGAAGAAACTCAATGATTGGATCCTTGAGAGGGAATGTGGCCGCGGCTGTCTCTGCCGAAGAGTCCTCGAAATTCGTCGATCCGGTGCTGTCGGCAGCTGCAGCAGGAGCACAGGTGCGAAAGGGTAAGCAAGCCAGGTATGGCAGAGGGCATTCGCAGATGCGACAAGCAAAAAGAAACCAAAACAACGAATGGAAGACATCGTTGCAGCGTCTCGCCAAAACGGCTGCGTCTACTGCTAATAGTATGGCACAGGTCACTGGCCCAGTCTTGGCAGATGCTAGCTTGCTAGTAGCAGAATCTGCTAAGGAGTTTGCAACCGATGTCAAGGAGGAGTTTACAAAGCCGAAATATATGCGTGAAGAATCGATAATTTTGTTTCCAAACAGTCCGGCTGCAAGATCCTGGTCAGGACGGTCATGGTATTCTTCTTCAAACAGCATCGACCTTTCTCCTGGGGCAACTCCAAGAGCAGGAGGGGATGATAGCATGGGCCGAGTTTCGATTGATCTTACCAGCAGAAACAGCAGCCCACCACCTCCAATGCCAAAGCTGGGGACGCCACCCAATAGAAGTGCCATCGCTGGTGGAAAGCGGTCGAACTCGCCCAAAAAGGAAAAATCCGTTAAGATCTCTCATTTTCCAGAGCTAGATCGTTTGCACGACAAAGACTTATCTTGGCCAACTGGATCAAAGACGACGAATACAGAAACTGAGACACTCTCCACCGTGTCGGAGGGTGCAACACCGAACGGGGAGAGTTGGAATGATCCTACGGAAGAGAAGAAGTCTTTGGCTGATTCCAAAACGCAGTCTTCAGCTGAAGAATCCAAGGGTATTCGTGGCATCAACGATGATCAAGAAAGCGAGGCAGCCATGTCAGAAAGAGAGCAGCCAAGTCCAGTCAAGCCATCTGATGATGTTGATGGTGGCGGCGAAAATCCGATGCCAGAAGAAGAAGTAGTATTTCGTGCTGATTCTGAAGAACATGAAGGAGAAGTTATGAAAACTTCGGCAAACAAAGGGAAAGAATTCATGGAAGATTCGGGATTCTCTACTAGATCCGACCCCCCAGCCAATGATGAGTGCTCGACAGACAACGACGCGCATGAAGACAGCAACAAAAAGGAGAACAATGTGACTGTTCAACATGACAATTTCAATAGATCCACCCGGAATGACAATACAGATGTTGATGGATGCGATGAAGAGCAAGTGGGAGAAAGAGTATCAGAACGGCCTGAAATCTCACAGAACCAGCCAGATCCAGAGGAGGAAGGGATGGATATAATGGACGAATTTCGTCTGGTAGTGGCAGAAGCAGCGGCGGAAGGAGTTGAATTTTCGCTCCGAAACACAGTTGAGACCTCGGTGAAACGTGAGGTGGAGAATAGTGAACGGACGCATTCTCAACCAGTGATGGAGAAGTTGGGGGGATATCTCCCACAAGCAGAAGGAGCAGAAAAGGATACTGGACCAGCGGGGTCTTTGAGTGGAGAAAACAGCATGGATAAAATGGAGGAGTTTAGACAAGTTGTAGCAGAGACAGAAGAAGGTTTCGACGTTTCAATCAATACTGAGTCGAAGCCGCATGTACCAGTAGAAGGAAAGGATGAAGGTAAAAACACGATTCGTGAATTGAACAAGGGATTGAAAGAGGGCCAAGAGGGAAAATGTTCCGAAGAAGATCCGTGTAGCGGCAATGTCGAAGACAGTGCCGTTGCGATTGCAGAAGCATCATTGGGCTCGAAACAAGATTCTACTGAGGCAGTAGGGCACGCAATCTCACCAATTCATAGGACACTTTCCGAAGAAGACGCTCGGATTGTTTTTTCTTCGGAAGAAATTGCTGATGAGAAGAGAGAGCTCAAATCGCTACTGGAACGACTCGGCATGGGCGAAAAAGTCGACGAGGACAGACTGTACGAACTAGAACTTTTCGAGAGATATCGGCAAGGCGAAGAATTGAATCAGGATGAAATAGATGATTTCGATTATCTTCTGGGCGAGCGACGACAGCGCGAGGTGTACAGGGTAGCACCCAAGGCAGAGCTTGGGAAGGAAGCAAAGTTACCAGGTGATTCTATTTCAACAACACATTCTGAGACTGCGGTGGCGCCGAAGGGGATTCCTCCAAGCAAAAGCAACGACGATCAAGAAATACCTGGGACCAGCAACACTGAGATTGTTCAGGAGATGAGGGTCCTCGATGAATCAAATGATGGCGAAGAACTTGATATTGCTGAGACAAGCAAAGGGCCACCGAAAGCCTCACAACGGTTGAGAACAGATGAAGATCGTTCTCTAGTATCTGGAAACTTATCTATTGTTGATCAGTCTAGTGGGCAGGAAGGGTGGATGTTTTGGGCACTAGGCGATCCTCAATCGGCACCAAGCAAAGTGCCAAAGGGAGAAGTTGCCTCCATATTCAATGGCGCACAGCCAGAAGCAAACCCAAAACATGGAGAAAGAAGGAACATTAGTGGCTTGGAAAAAGGCTGGCCTCAGTCAAGGAAAATCAATGCCTCTGTGCCAAGACCAGAAATGAAGGATGGGGACGTGGCGTCTCTTGATGAAAAGAAGCTTACTCAAGTCAAAGCTTCTGTCGACATTGATTCAGGAGTAGGATGGCGGTTCTGGGCCTCCTTCGATGCAAGTCCGCACAGGGACAAGTCGCCACCTCTGCCGAGTGGTGAGTCCCTAGAAGCGAAAGAACGCCAAGTCCGCGGACGCCAGGAACAGCAGCCAGTGTCCTTGACAATGTTGGATTCAACGGAATCTCCGAGTACGGAAGCACGAGATACATCTCAGTTTCAAAAACGTACGAGGATGACGACAAGAAGCCAAGCAAACGATGGAAAAAGAGATGAAGTGGCTCCGACAATTGCTAATTCCAGAGTGGCTCGAGAATTGTGCACGTCCTATAACCCAGTGATAGAGAGAGTCGAAGGACAGGTCAAAATGCTAGTAGCAAGCGATCAAGCAAACATTGAAACGCCTGTCTCTGAAGATAAATACTTGAAAGAGCTGGAAATACTAACTAATCGCAAGAGTAATGGGGAGGCAATTGACGAAGAACGTCTTTATTTTCTGAAACTATACGAGCGCCGTTTTTTTGGTGGGGATCTGTTGCTGGACGAGCTGTCATACCTGGAAGAATTCGAAAGTGAAGAGGCAGAAAAGAACGCCAGCGACAATAGCCCAAAGGATACGGAAGAAAATGTTGCAATGGGAGCTGTGAAAGTCTCTGGAGGAGCAAATACACATGAACTGGTTGGCAATAGTCTTAGTGTTGGAGTTTCTCAAGACATCAAGGCCACCCCTACTCCTGACTTGCCACAGATAAAAACCGGCAACGATTTTTCGTTGAAAAATCAGAGTGCCGCACTTGCCTTTGAAAATGTGAGAACAGAAGGCACAAACCTGCCTGAGAGTAGCGTTGTGGAAGGGACCAAGCGTTTGAGCAGACTTGCTAGTGAGCTTGCAAAAGATGCCCTGCGAAACGGTGTGGGGCTTTTCCAACAAAATCAAATTCAGAACGGTGCCACAGGTGCAGCTGCAAGTGAGCTACGCGCAACTGAGGCGACGTCGCAGAAGCACGATCTCAAAACCAAAAGAAAAGAGAAAGGAGTACGGCTTGGGAGCCAAGAATCCAAGTTATTCCACAACTCAACACTCTTCGATGCGAATCCTACGTCGATCTACGAAACTGGTATTCTCTCTGATTCTTTGGAAGGGGCAAACACAGGTTTCCATTCTCAACCAACTGCATCAACATCCGCTGCCGATTTAGTGGTTGGTTCAAAAGCTCTCCTGCGATCAGTTTTTCAGAAAGTTGCAATGGATGATGCCATCGTTGAAAAGAAGAAATGTCATGACTGGGAGTCGGTGGGTCTACTTGTAGATCGCAAGCCGCGAAGAGTCGTCCAAGAAAGTGTGTTCTGGAAATCAAGAGACGAGGACCTCTTGCCTTTGTCTCCATTGAGGTCGCCAAGTATTCTCTCCTTGGCTTCCTCTGCTGGGGCCATTGAGGGCAAGGCCCAGGATGATATATCCTCTGTTGTTGTTTCGCCGTGGGATCTAACGCCGGAACGAAGTGAGTTTCGCCTTGAACAACAGAGTCCTTTGGTCCCAAGCAAAAGCTTGGTTAGGTCAAGACCGGTACATATGGAACCTATGAGCGATATCGGAAAAAGTAGTCATTCTTCAATTGAGTTGAACTCAGTGAATGGCTCGGCAGCTCGTCGCGTAAGAAAGGCTGGAAGACTGTCGTTGAAGGCATACAACGAAAAAGAGAAATCCGCAGATCCTCCAGCAGGCTCAGCTGCTACTGCACGCTTGGATGGCGATCGCTCTTCGATATTGCGTGATGTGCCTAGTCCAGCAAGCTTAGTTGATAAAGCAGGAAAAGACATCCCGGATGTCGCGCTCATAGCTGTTTCGTCGTTAGAAAGTGTTGACTTTCTGAAACAACTGCCCCACAAAGTCCCAACAGATTCTCAAGAAAAAGAAGCTACGATCTTGTGGAAGCAGCTTGTAGCAAATTGGAAACATGCGAAGCTGTGGAAGGAGATGCTTTCTCGTCCTTGCTCCCGTCATTTTGAAACTCTTGCTGAGGAAGCCAGATTTTCTGACGACTCGGACAGCCAATGTTCGGATTCCACAATCCGCTTCCAGTTTCAAAACCGTAAGATATTTTCAGGAGCTTTATCCGCAGCCAGTTCATTTTCAGTGCTGAAGAACCTCGGCAGTTTGGAATCACCCACAACAGATGAAGATCTTATGACCTTGTCAGAGTTCCTCTGCGACCTTGGCCCTCAAAGTTTCGAGGAAAAGGACGAAAACTTGAAGTTTCTGCGTCATATCTGCATGCCAAAAGTCCCGACGGAGAAAGAGGCACCTCTTGATGCAACAAGCCTACTAAAGCTCGCTGAGTCGCACTTGGATGAGTTCACAGTTCTTGTGAAAAGCATAGCGACGTTCTCGTCCCAAAACGATCCGACATCGGAGATCAAGCTTTCGGTTGGAATGAAAAACTACTCTTCAACACGCAAGAAGGCGGCGAGGAAGTATGGCGGCGATGTCTTACAGGTGAAGGACATTGTTCGTGGTCAAATAACATTTCCTGACGAACATTCTTTGGTTTGTGGCTTGTATTATCTGCACAAACAATGCGATGAAGACAGCAGGAAAGATCCAAAGTCACCTCAGTTTGCAATAGTGCGTCTGAAGAATTTATTTGGTGTGTCAAGTACTTCTTTTGGAACTTTGCCAACTGGGTACAAACACGTTCTTGTCAACGTGCGTATTAGAGGTGGTATAATTGCAGGTAAGTGTGGACTCTTGGACTCCGTTGACTGGATGTTCGATTCTCATTCAGATACCTCAAATGTTGATCGAATTTCCTTTCAATTCAGAAATACAATTTCAGCTTGAACAATTCCTCAGCGTGATGGGTTCCGAGGGATACTCTCTGCACCAAGAAATCTCCTCTCTCGAAGATTGGAAGCATGAGGGAAATGCCCCTCACACAAGTGAAGAATCCCCTCGTCAACAGAATTCTGGCATCTCCATCTCTGGAATTGTAAACCAGCTTCTTTCGTTATATGGTCCATCTACTATCGTACCCAAGCTGGAGATTGACGAGCCAGGGAATGCGTCAGAGACCTCCCGACGAGAATCAGGAACTGTCAACGATAATCTTGGCGAACGGGGAAATCTTGGTTTTGCAGACGAAAAGAAGCCCATTGAGGTCGCTCCAAACTCTAGTATTGGTGCAGCGGCTGTGCATTCTGCCAAGAACAGTCAGTATCGAGCAGGACATATAGAAAATGTCGAGGAGGGAGTTAGCATAGGATCGATTGCAGCATCCTCTTCTAAAACATCCACCCCGAAATCACCAGGCAACAAAGCTGTACTTGGAGGAGGCGGGATCGCAGCGATTGCCGCAGCAGCTGCCAAAGATCGTACAAAACAAAATTCTGCGCCGGAAAGTGGTTCAGGCATTGCAGCAGCTGCAGCAGCTGCTGCGAAAGTTAAACATGTCCCTCAATCTTCAAACGGAGGAGGGATCGCTGCTGCGGCCGCTGCTGCAGCTGCCGCGAAGTCAACCAAGTCTCAGGGCGACAAAGCTGTACTCGGAGAAGCTGGGATTGCATCAGCAGCTGCTGCCAAAGATCGTGCCCTAGAAAAATCTGACCACACGGACGATGTCCAGTCTGTCACCGCCCCTGCTCCGCAGAGCGGCCTGGGCATTGCAGCAGCTGCAGCTGCTGCTGCCTCTGCAAGAGGCAAGCGGGATCCTGAACTATCGAACGGAGGAGGGATCGCAGCTGCTGCCGCAGCTGCAGCTGCTGCTAAGTCAACCAAGTCTCATGCCGACGAAGCTGTAGTCGGAGATGGGATTGCATCGGCTGTGGCAGCTGCTGCCAATGATCGTACCCTAGAAAAGTCTGACCACTCCAACGATGTCCAATCTGCCACCGCTGCTCCGAAGAGTGGTCTCGGTATAGCAGCAGCTGCAACCGCTGCAGCCTCTTCAACAGGCAAGCGGGACCCTGATATTTCAAACGGAGGAGGGATTGCTGCTGCATCTGCTGCGAAGAACCCTAAGCCTCTTGGCAAAGAAGCTGTACTTCGAGGAGGCGGGATTTCGGAAATTGCGGCAGCTGCTGCCAAAGATCGCACAGCGGGAAGGTCTGTTCCGAACAGCGGTCTAGATATTGCAGCAGCTGCCGCTGCCGCTGCGAAAGGCAAACAAGACCTTGAACCTTCCAACGGGGGAGGGATCGCTGCTGCTGCCGCAGCCGCAGCAGCTACGAAGTCAACCAAGTCGCAAGGCGACAAAGCTGTACTCGAAGAAGGTGTGGTTGCATCAGATGCGGCAGCTGCTGCCAAGGATCGGACCCTAGAAAAATCTGACCACTCGGACGATGTCCAATCTGCCACCGCTGCTCCGAAGAACAGTCTAGGCATTGCAGCGGCTGCGGCTGCTGCAGCCTCTGCAAAAGCCAAGCGGGACTCCGAGCTATCAAATGGAGGAGGGATCGTTGCTGCGGAGAACGCTATGCCTCCTGGCAAGGAATCTGTTCTTCGAGGAGGCGGGATTGCGGAAATTGCTGCAGCTGCTGCCAAGGATCGCACAGCGCAAAGGTCTGCTCCGAACAGCGGTCTGGGCTTTGCAGCCGCAGCTGCAAAGTCAACCAAGTCTCAAGGCGACAAATCTGTACTCGGAGGTGGGATTGCATCGGCGGCTGCAGCTGTTGCCAAGGATCGCACCCAAGAGGCATCTGACCACTCAGACGATTTCCAGGCTGCCACCACTGCTCCGACGAGCGGTCTGGGTATAGCAGCCGCAGCCGCAGCCGCAGCCGCAGCCAAACGTAAAGGGAAGCAGGCATCGAATCCTATCAATGGAGGAGGAATTGCAGCAGCGGCTGCTGCAGCAGCAGCCGCGAAAGGTACGGAAAAAGCAGCGAGGCGAACAGCCTCAGCTCGAAGTGAATGTGAACAAATTTCTGTACCTGCAGCACCCAGCCAGGAAGCAAACCACAAGCTGCCTTCTGCCACTGTTCGAAGTGGCGCAGCGGGCAAGGGTGAACGAGAGAAAGAGCTGCTCAAAGAAGCAATGGGGATTGGAGCAGATCAAGCAGCCTCGAACCCTCGTGACTTGCCTTCGTTTTACTGTCTATATCTTATTGCTAAACGGCTAGATGACATCGCTCCAGGTAGTTGCCTCATACAACCGAAGGCAGAGCAGAGCGCGACAGTACCTTCCATCAAGCAACTGTTACTTCTAAGGAGCCTTGCCATCAGCAATCAAGCCTCCTCAACTGGGATGGTGGGCTGGCTCGAATATGGATCCAGCAATGTCTTGGAAAGGCACTTTAGTTTACCTTTCGAGGTTTTGCAACAATTGGCATACAATTCCGCGTTCGATGACGATTGGCACAAAGCATGCGACATCCTGAGAGCTCTCGTCTTGAGGTGCAAACTGCATTTGGCATCGTATCACCCGACTACGGTCTCTTCGATGCTCGATTTGGCTTCCGCATTATCCATGGTTCATGATCATGCTCATGCAAGGGCTATGGTTCAAACAGTCTCCGATCTTGTTGGACTCTATTTGTCGGAGCACGAAGCATTGTTCTTTGACAATCTCAGGAGCCGGGAGGAATTTGAACGTGACGCCAACAAAGTTTTCCTTCTAGAGAGGACGACGGATGCAATATCTATGATGCGTGCATTTGCAACTACCTTCCACTCTGAATTATCACGGGACTTTCTGAAACTACTTGGACCAGAACATAGAATATCTCTCCTCAACCATGCATTGGTCGCCGACTCCTTTGTTGTGCTTGGCAACTGCGTTTCCGCGGGCGGGACTATGGAGAAACATACACAACTGGAATACTGGTCACTTGCTTATCTGCATTACCAGCACGCTCTTCGCGGATGGACAAAGCTGGAAGGCCTGTCCCATCCCAGTGCTGTATCTGCTGCCTATGGCATAGCGAGATGTCTTAGGGAGTTGGGGCGACTGGAGCAGGCGCTACGCGTGCTAGAACCCCTAGTTGAAGCTCTACAGGTCTCGCCTGAGTATGACGAGACGATCGATGAGGAGGAAGTTGAAATGAAGCATGGGGTCTTTGGCACCTTTTCGTTTTTGCCCCCCAGTACCTTCTCCAACAGAGCTCAACATTCGAAATTCCGAAAAAGCCAGGCCCTGGTTCTGTGCTTGTGGACAATGGCCACCCTGACGGCTGAGCAGAACCCCGATGAAAGAGGACGAGCTCGGGTGTTGAGTCTTTTACACCGAGCATCCGATACCGTGAGGAATTTGCTTCTTGGTCACGTGGACGACATGGATGAGACCACAAGATTGGTCTTTTTTGAACTCTACGATAGTGTAGAGTGCGAGGCCAGCACTCTCTTTGAACCTTTGCGTCAAGTACAAATACAAGAGGAGCGGGTGCCATTGAGAATGAAATTCAACGATTCGTTGACCTCCATGAGGCGAAAACGATGGGAGAGGGCGCAAACTTCGAGCAATACTTCGACTCATTTCCACTATCCTGTCCAACAGTTTATTTGAACCTCTAGCAGAACTTCGACTCATTTCCTCTATCCTATCCAACACTTTATTGGATAACAGTTTAAACAACGAGCAATAGAAACATAAATTGACTGATTTTTTCCCACCAGTATACACCTGTAGTGGCTTCAATCCCAGTACAGTACTTATATAGTCATTATATATGTTCAAAAAAGTGTGACAAGAGCCGGCACGCTCGTATGGTGGGTGTGTGCGGTGCGTGTGTCCAACAAGTCCCAAGGGAAAAAGCATTTTTTGTGTCTCTGGAATGCCACCTGCGGTTTCTCTTGTCCATTCTGGTGTGACACGGACACCCACACCATTGGAGCTACGATAACAACCAGTTTCATAAACGAGGGTCAATCGAAGGTTTGCCCCGCAACTCGAATAGGTTACATCTCGTTACAGCAGTCTCCTCAACAACGTCATCGTTGTTGCACGGAAACGAGAATCCTATTTTTGCTTGAACAGAAGCAGCCGACTTTTTTATTCATTCGTCTCTCCTTTCCGTCAGCAGCTTACGTCGAAGAACGCAATGAGCAATACTGGAACCGCAGAAGTTTTAGAAGCATCTTCTGGAGAAGGTACAGAAGTAGAATACAACCCCTCTGATCTGGAGCTACAAGAATCAGCAAAGATGAACCATCCTTTGAAGCTTGATGCCTATGGGTTCATTACCAACGTTGATGTCAACGGACACGTAACCGAAAACGCGCCTGCGTTCAAACAAACTCCCCCAACGACCAATGTAGAAAAGGAAAGAATAGAACGGCGGGTGAAGAAATGGGAAGCACAGCTGGCATCTTGGGACTCTAGCACCCTGAAAAGCAAGCGCAACAATAAGAAATTTATCAAACGGCTTCGGAAGGGAATCCCTGATTCAATGCGGGGGCGTGTCTGGCTACTCTTATCGGGTGGAATAAAGAAGCCTGGATACTATGAGAAAATTGTAAAAAAGACAAGCGATGCAATGCTAGCTTCCTTTAAGGAAATGGCAGAGCTGCAAAGAGTGCAAGAAGGATCTGTCAAAACATCTCCAACAGCGTCAGAATCTTCTTTCCCAGTAAAAGAGGAGAGCAACGAGATAGTCGAAGTAGACACTGATTCGGAAGAGGATTTTGCAAGCACGAAAGTTTTTAGGATGATCCAGGATTCTATCGAACGTGATATCCACCGGACCTTCCCACGGCACAACCTTTTCTACGAACCAGCAGAAAATCTCAACAACCTTGCCACGAGTTCAAATGATGATATGAAGCAGAGCAGTGGCGATCCAGAATTGGCATCTCTGATTCTCAATTTAGAGTCCGACATCAGAATCACGGAGTCAGGGGGTGCCAAAGAACGAGTCACCAACGAAGGGAATGCAAATCAAACACCAGGGGGACAAGCAGCTCTGAGAAGAGTCTTGAGGGCGTATAGCTATCACGATCCAACTGTTGGTTATTGCCAAGGGATGAATTTCATCGCTGGCATGTTTTTGACTCTTATGACCGAGGAGGAGGCTTTTTGGGTTCTCGTAGGTATGTACTAAATACTGTGCACAGTATTGCAAATGTGGACAGACGATTGCCAATTGATTGATGTGCTTCCTCTTCTCCATCAGGTGTCATGAATGATGAGCCATGTCAAATGAGGGGTCTTTTCAAAGAAGGCATGGCTGTCACGCACAAAGTACTACATGTTGCAGAGAAGCTAACACTACAGCACCTACCACGACTGGCACGACATTTCCAACGCGAAAACATTCATGTTACCATGTACGCTACGCAATGGTTGCTGACACAATACACGAGCTCCTTCAATTTTAGTTTGGTAAGGAGAGTATGGGACAGCTTTCTCGGAGAAGGCTGGAAGATAATATACAGAGTAATGCTTGCGTTGCTCAACCTATCCCAAGCAAAGCTATTGAAAATGGGTTTCGAAGACATCTTGGCATTTTTTCGGGACTTGCCAAGTCGAGTCAATGGAAATGCAGTCATGGAAGCTGCATTTAAGATACCCTTGAAAACAAAATCAATCGTGAAGTACGAAAAGGAATGGGAGGCCACACGCAAACGGAACAGCCCCCGTCAACAGCAATCGGAAGGATCAAGGTAGTCAATTCTGTTCGATGTTGAAATGATTCTGTCATTGATGCAATCGAAGACTGCGACTAGGTCAAACTAGCTCTCTCAATTCTGTTGATATCGAGCATTATACTCGGAAAGTTATGCGTTTAGCACAATAGAAAGAAGAAAAACTAGACATGGCTGACGACAGCTACTAAGACTAGAATTTCTGCTCTACCCCCCTGAAATCCTCGAGGTCTAGTTGCAGGGATGCTGGATTCTTGTTTTGCAGAGACTCTGTCAAATGACTGTATAAAGGCGCAGGAACATATAACCAGTAGTGACCCGTGATACTCCCAGTGTGCCATCAAAATTTTCGTTTCTGTTCTCCACCTTGGTCTGTATACGTTCAACGCAGGTACGGTTTATACACGAATGACAGATGTCCGCACGGATGAGTGACCATCTTGCAAAATACGTATTCAAGCGATTGGCGAGGTCCTATTTCAACGGGTTTGACACTTCAACGTTCTTTTTATGCGAAGCCCAAAACCAAACCTCTTGAATAGGTGACCGTTTATATACGTAGGATCCTCGTGACTTTTCACGTAATTATAATAGGCATAATCGTCGTTCAACTTCGGAGTTGTAATTGTAACAGGAGCTTTTTAGACCTCGAATTCTGCGCAGAACTTGTCGACGCATCGAAAAATGGCATCATTTCTGATTCGTTTTCACTTTCGACAGACGACAACAGCTTTACAATCCTAAGGGAGAAAAAAAGTACAGCAACATCCATTTTCCAAAAATCAGTGAGTTCACGAAACTGTGATTGTTGTTTCAGGATCGTTGCTTCCTTTGGTATCGGGCCAAGGTTTTCCCATGGACGATGTTTTTCCCTTGTCTTGATGTCTGTGTTCGCCGGAAGTTGTTCGTTGTTCCCATCCGTATCTTCATTTCTGTTGAATCCTTGGCTGCTTCTTTGCCGCGTGCATTTCCATACAGGAGGAAAAAGTACGGCGTGCGTGTTGAAGATACGACTGCTACCTCTACGACTGATTTCTACTGCTTCTACGGTACTTCCACGTGCAAACCTGGAAGAATGGGTTCCATCGATCTCCGATTCGTGGGCTTACCTCATTCATTCATTTCATTGCCTCAAAATAAATCTGCTATTTCTCACTCCAGCATATCCTCCTTTGAACCTCTCACAGCAGCAACCAAGTTTCACGGTTGCTAAAAACCTCCAAATACAACAAAAGCAAGATGGTATCATCAGCGTTAGCCCTTCTGGCACTCGCTTTTCATGGAAGCAATGCCTTTGTCCCAGCTTCCACGACGCAAAAACAAGCGATACTGAAGACTACCACTGTCCCGTTTCATAAGCGAAGAGATTTTTCTGTATCAAACGATAAACTACTTGCAGAACCCATCGAACCTCATGACGATATGATTGCAGGACAGACTGTTTATGAAGAGCCTTTGGCGGTTTCAGAAAGTATTGAAGAAGCTGGATTCCAATATGACCAAGGCGCTGAGCTAGTTTTGGACACACTTTCCAAAACGAAGCCAGAAGATCTTTTTGACGTTTCAGATCACGTCGGCTCCATTTTTTCAGATGATTCTTCCTTGGACGAACCAGAGACACAGGAGGAGCCTGTGGAGGTCAAACAAGGTGGCAATGCGTTGTCTGGTACTGATTACGCTGATTTTGGAAACAGTACACTACTGACTGAAGATGTCTTGGCAGTTCTGGAGGCTTCGGGCGCTGCTGCAGCTGAAGCAGAAGCTTCTATGCCCCCTGCTTTGATTGAGCAGTTCGAGTTTCCTGCTTCGTCACAGAACGCGACCACCTCAAGCACACCCCTCGTGGTGGAGGAGATCCCAGAGATCCTCAGCGCTTCGTCAGTCGTCGGTGAACCAATGGTTTCTAAAAAGTTTGATCCTCCATCAGTGTCCAAGATTCTGAAATTCGCTATTCCTGCGATTGGCGTCTGGCTCTGTGGGCCTCTTTTATCTTTGATTGATACATCCGCTGTCGGTCTATTTTCGGGCACTGTGCAACAAGCAGCACTCAACCCTGCCGTAGCAGTGACAGATTATGCCGCCCTCCTCATCGCATTTATGTACACTGGAACGACCAACCTTGTCGCAGCAGCTCAAGAAAGTGACAGAACTACTGCTGGCAGCCCCGTTACAACCAAGACTCTTATTGGAGCAATGCAATTGAGTAGCTATGTCGGTGCAGGTCTTGGAGCGTTCCTCTTTGTGTTTGCGCGTCCATTGTTGAAAGCAATAATAGGGAATGACGGAATCAGTCCTGCAGTTTTTGGTGCTGCCATGAAGTATGTGCGTATTCGTGCCCTCGGTATGCCAGCAGCAGCAATTATTGGTAGCACACAAGCTGCCTGTCTCGGAATGCAAGGTAAGGCAAATTTACAGACCAACTGAGAAAGCCCTTTGCTAGTTTTGCTCACTTTGTTTTCTCTCTGTTTTGCGAAGACATTCGAAGTCCACTATACGTCCTCGTTGCCGCCGCTGTTGCGAATTTCTTTGGTGATATCTTCTTTGTGGGAAGCACTCATCCTTGGATTGGTGGTGCCGCCGGTGCTGCTTGGGCGACTGTCTTTTCGCAGTATGTTGGTGTTGCTCTTTTTGTAAGATGGCTCTCCAATAAGCCACAGAAGAAGCCCTCTGTCATGAATTTATCAAATGCTATTTTGGAAATGACTGGGAAACCAAAGACAGATAATCACAATCGTAGACAGCAGGGCCTTCGGGACACCTTGGAGAAATTTCAAGTTCGTTCTCAAATCCGCCGGCCAAAGATGCCAAAGGCTGTTGGCAAACTTTTCAAGAATATCACCCCTAAAAGGAAGTCCACAAAGCAGCATTTGCCGAAAGAACAAAATGTTTCAGTCCGTGGTTTTCTTCAAGACAAGTTTTCACCCAGTGATTTGTTGAAGGTTCCATCCAAATTGACAAGAAAGCAATTCGCCCCTTATTTGGTCCCTGTCACTTCAACCCAAATTGGCCGAGTGTCGGGATATGTGGCCATGAGCCACGTCGTAGCTTCTTCTTTGGGGACTGTCAGTATGGCGGCGCAGCAAGTTGTTGTCAGCCTGTTTTACTGTCTTTGCCCAATTGCGGATTCACTGAGTCTGACGGCTCAAAGCTTCCTTCCATCCATCTCCGAAAAGAAAGCTAGCAAGGAACGCACGGCGGCACTGAGAAAAACAGTAATGAATTTCATGAAGGCAGGTGGAGTTTTCGGCGGAGCGATGGTGGCAGCTGTCACTGCAATTCCACTATTTACCGGCTTCTTTACGGCTGATCCCGTGGTTGTTTCAATGATCAACTCTGTTGTTCCATTGCTTATGGCATTCTTTGCTGTTCACGGTGTTTTGTGCAGTGCTGAGGGACTTCTGTTGGGTCAGAAGGATCTGAGCTTTCTCGGGAAGATGTATGCAGGTTATTTCTTCGTTGTCCCGTACCTCATGCTCCGAGTGAAGAAGGCTGCCCTCGCAGGCAGTACATCAGCCAATTTGGTTTCCGTTTGGAGTGTTTTCGTAGGATATCAACTCTTCCGTGCTGCTGCATGGCTTGCCCGCGTTGCTGTACTGGACAGACGGACAAGTGCAACTTCGGAAAAGGCAGAGCTAGCTTCTGAACAGGCAAATCTAGCTTCTGAAAAGGAACAAGTGGAATTTGAAGAGTTGGCTCGATATGCGCCATGAAGCCTTTCCCATTCAACATGCTAGCTGTGCTATACCATTGTGGTAAACCTAATTTAACCATAGATACTAGAGCGATTTTTTTGGAAGCTTCTATAATTCAATGTACATCATGCGGAATTGCTATTACATAAGATTCTTGTGATTCCTGTGACAGGTGTGATGTGACGAGTTAGCGCAAACTTTTGATAAATCAAGTCATTGCTACCAATCCATTGTAGAATGCATAAATCATTCCTGCCAAATCCGTAGTACTGTACATTAAAAAAAACAATCCTGCCGATCCATAGGCTAGTAGTATGAAAAATCCGGAATCTTATAGTGATGGATATCTAATCAATTCCTACCCTAGTAACTAGAACCTGAACAAGACACAGGTACGCATAGATACATAGAAGACCTTTTTATCCCTCTTCAGGCCACACTGCATTGAGTACAGTCAGTAGAGCTTCCTTATATGGCCCACTGACTTCACTTCGAACTCGATCATGAATAGTCTTCCCATACAAATCAATGTGTGCACTACAGATAAGAGCTGTTAGATCAAACGAAAAATAGACAAGGCAACATTTTTAATGGTCGGATGATAAACTTACGCCGTGACCTCTTTCAAGATATGTTGGTAACGGACGATAGAAGTGGTTAATAACTGTACGTACGGACGATTAGGTGTGAGTACTCTTGTTGTCAAATCGAACACTTTGAAGGAAAAGCAAAAATACTCACAAGTTCATCTGTTCCAAAACCCCTGCACGCTGCCTTGATCATCGCAGCAGCAGTTTCATATGGTTTTGTCTTCATACCAATCAAGTGAAGAGTGGCGTCACGCACAGCCCCACCAAGTTCTTTCTCCATTGCTTTCACGAGTGTATATCCGTACTTCTCAGAGTAGGCTTTGTCGATATTCGTGAGATGTTCCGGTGGAGAAGCACACAAGATTTTGAAGATGGATTTTTCGTCCGTTCCGAAAAACTTTCCTTGTCCCTTCTCGTAAATTTTTACAGCGTCTTCCGCGGCCTTTTCCGTGGTGTGATACTGGGGATCATAAGCTTCTTCGCCGCCTTGGAAAGAGTTAAAGACAAGTCTGACGTCAAAAGTGAGTGTGAGCAAACCTGATAGACAAGAGTACAGTATTGAATAAAAATTAATCGACATGTCTTACCGCTCCATGTCTCCATGTAGTTCCTTGGCCAACAATTTTCCAAGGTCCTTGGTGTAAAGCTTAAAGTAGTTCTTCTTGATCCTATTGATTTCATCATTACTGCGTCCCAACAAAATCGAATACACAACCTTGACATTGCAACCAACCCCATCCATTCCCTTTTTGAGCATGTAGCATTCTGCCTCGTCAATTGGCATCGCCAACATCCTCAGCAACTTGCCGAAGTCTCCAGAGAATTCCTTTTTCATCAACTCAGCCAAGGACTTGTCGTAAAGTTCCGTGTAGCGACGTGTTAGTTTCCATCGCTGGGTTGCATCTTTTGCACAAAGTGCGGCAATCACCATATCCTTATCAGCTCCAAAGCCTTTTAAGGCATTGTAGATAATCTATGTTGGAAATATTGTTAGAGGAACCATTGACGACAAACAGTAGTCAAAGGTAGATATCGGCCATGACGTACGTACCTCACAGTCTTCGTCAATCTCAGGCCCAAATCCTGTGTCGGGTGAAAGATCGTCCTCTTTGATAAATGGCGGATACAAATCGATGGACATGATGTTCGTAGTTGTTGTTGGATATTACTGTTGTTCTGTTTTCTTTTTAATGAGCACAATTGTGTTAGGACTCTTTGATTTCTGTTTGATCACCTTGCTGTTGTTGTGTACGTCTCGGACTCGGATGGGAGAGTGTGTTGGTGATACATACTTGATTCATTCATTCTTGTCGCACCACCAGCAGTCGTAGACTGTACAAAACCTAAATATCCGTACAGATTCTACGAGGACCTCCAGTCTTGAAAAAGAGGACAATGGACAATTCAGTCGTGGAAATCGACAACAATGTACGACTCGAACGAATAAATGCAATCCCATTTTCTCCATTGGAACATCAAAGAAAGCGAACCTTTTTCTTGCAATGAGGAAACCAAGAAAATGCAAGAACGATGGAGAAAGGGAGATGGAGATGAAGATGGCAATTGGACATACTAGGAGAAGGCAATTTTAAAATGATCTTTCTCATCACAAATGATTTATAAAGACTGGCGGCTTTGCTTCTTTTCAATGTTGTATCCTTGCCGCCAAAATGACAAATCAACAAGAACAAGAAGAAGCCAACTCACGAAGAGAGCTGGATCACAAATGCTATTCTGAATTCGATAGGTTTCAATCACTTGATGGTAATGCTACCAAACTAGGATCATTTCCTAGAGTAGTTTATATTGCTATGTGTGCCCAGGATGGACCTTTTTTGCATCCTGGTCTAGAAGTATGAAACCGTGCAAACATCCGCTACATGTTTTTTTGGGGGAGGCACATTCCATCCAAATCAATCCCAAGAAAGGCCTCATCGTCCAGTGCATTCGCAACAATCTTGTTTTGTTTTTCTAGCTTTCTTGATTGGTGCATCATCCTTCGCATCAGTAGGTTGCCGTAATGGTTTTCGTTCTTGAGTTCTTCGTTTTCAGCTTGCAGTTTTTGCAGCTTTCGCAGAAGCAGATTTCGTTCTTCTAACAGTGATATCGCCATTTCTTCGACGTCACGACCATCTGCAATCGCTTGTAAGACTTCTTCTCGCGGTTCGCAATCGCCTTCTCGACTCCTTCCCACTAAGGAAGAAGAAGGTCGACCATTCGGCCGCCCTTCATGCTTGGTTGCGGTGCTGCCTACAGCCATTTCGCTATTTTCTTCCGTCCAAAGACCGAAACCATTGCTTATTATTTCTTGGAGATGCATGATGGTGCTTGTTGTTTTCGTTGTTGCTGTTTATAAATGGATCGTTGGAGCAAGTGGCAAAGCACGAGCAGATGCAATATACAACCACTTTCAACGTCCTCTCACAGTTTGGCGCACCTGTCCATTGACCGTGCCACCATTATGAACCGTGTTCGCATTCTTCCGTTTTGGTCGCAGATATCGATGTCTTGCACGCGCTGGATTCTGTCAAATATGTTTGCCCCCATTTCCATTCAACTAATACAATATAATTTTCCAAACTGCATTGGCTTAGTCGCTCTGAGCAAATCCCAATACATCATCATGACGTTCGGAGAGATCCCCATTCGAGAGATCACCTTTGTCGGCATCGAAGACTTGGTGGATAATCGCGAGGAAAAGGTAATGGACATGTCACGTGACAAGAAAAATGGAACCATCTATTGCCAAGAAGGCCTGGTGGAAACAAGATCTGAAGCTGACGAAACAGTGCTCGATCCGGACGACTTGCTAGAAGAAATGGCAATTGAATGCGCCGCTGAAGGATATGTCATAAAGCAAAACCTAGAATTGGCAATAGATGAGCACTTGAAACTACAGAAAGAAAACGAAACCTGGAAGGGCTTGTATGACGCATCCAAAAAACTCGAGGAAGAAAACCACAGACTGACTCTGGAGAACAAAACGTTGATCGACGAGCTAGATAGGACAAAGAAAGAAATCCATGCTTGCAAAATAATTCTGGCAGACCTTGAACTGGAGAGGAAAAGATCGAGCCACAACTTCCAAGGTGTAGTGGACTTAACAAATATGCCGGATGATCTATGAGCAACATCCCGATTGATCTTTGAGCAGCTTTGATGTTAAAATTGATCTAATTAGTGACATGAACAATATCGAATCCTACAGTAGACAGCAAGTCAGGAAGGATCTGAGCGAAGAGAACGAAGACATCCGACTTCTTTTACTAGAAGCAAGATAATGTAGCCATGGTTGATCAACCATCAAATAACAGATTTACACAAAGAAAATTACATTTAAGATAGTAGATGTATGATACACTTTTGGATACAGAATCACCTAGTTGGACAAAGCGAGCGGCATCCCAGTGTCTCCATCGTCCAACCAACCAAGAGCATGGTCAAAAAGACATCGTGGCCGGGTCGCTTCGCTGGTAGCGCCTTGCTTGAAGTTTCTCTGCTCTATAGATAGTTCACACATGACTTCGATCTATATGGCAAAGCCGACGACTTGTCTGGCAACAGGAAACTGAGAAAATAGTTGCCAGTGCTGGTGTCAGGAGAGCCCCCTTGACTTCCTTCATAAACCCGCTGAAGGGAGGTCTGTGTGCCACATAAAATGTCCTTCAATTCATCTTTTTGAGCCCGCAGCGTCTCAATTTCTCGCCTAGCTTTCCTCAGCTCCTCTTTCAAGGCATCTCGTTCCTTGGCTGCTTGCCCCCAACCCCATCCCTCATTAAAATCATCATCGGACAAGAAGCTCATATCAGAGTTGCAAGAGCAACAAAGTGACCAATCGTCCATGGCTTGGTTTGTACGCTCCAACGATGAGAAATGGTTGCTTAATGGTCCGATCTTTGTAAGAAGATGGGAAGATCCTTTTACACTTTCGTTGCTTAAGATTTTGTCAAGAAAGGATCGGTTCTTGGGGAGTTGGTGATGCAAGGAGCATATTGTGAGAATTTTCATATCCAACGGAGGTTGCCATCTTTTATTATTATTATTTCTTTGTTCGCACGGGGCTTTGTGCGCACCCCATGTCCCTGCACGTGCCAATTCCTTGCCTCGAGGCAAAGGGGTCGATCAAGTCAAGAGTGTCGAATGATCATTGCTTGTGATTCAAAAAATGTCCGTTGCTACAATACTTGCATGTTGTTGTTGTTGTGAAACCAACACCATTGATCAACAATGGACGACGACGACACCAACCACGGAAACGATGACGACCAAGGTGAAATTGACGAGGAGGAAGATGCCGAAGAACAAGGTGGGGAGGAAGGAGCACTCGCGAATTCCGCGCCCGTTCTTCCCATCCATGCTGTTCCGAATCTAGACTCGCTGTATGGGTTGCGTGAAATTGGCAGAGAAGCACTTTGCTGGCAGCTATCCTCCGCCAAACCGGGAAATGGGGTTGAACAAATCCGAGATCAAAGCACTGATACCTATTGGCAATCAGATGGTGTGCGTCAACCCCACTGGATTCAAGTGCACTTTGGGCGACGTGTCGCACTGTCGCATGTCTGTCTCTACCTGGATTACAATTTAGACGAGAGCTATACTCCTAAGCACTTGTCCATAATAGTAGGAATGACGACTCAAGATCTGACACCTGCCATTTATCCAATTAATACGTTGGTGGAATTGAATGAGCCTGTCGGTTGGTGTGTAAGTAGCTTTGATGTGGGGTCAGCCGGATTGATGGTGGATTCAATGTCTCTTACTCTATGATATTTCTCTCCTGATGACATACCAAACAGATCATTCCACTAATGGCCCCTCCAGATCCATTAGATGAGATAGATGATGGAGAACAAGAATCTGCAACCCGGCGACTAATTCGTACTCATCTGGTCCAAATATCTATAGAATCCATGCATCAGAATGGTCGTGACACTCACATTCGACAAGTTCAACTATATGGCCCAAGAACCGCTACAGCCTTCCCGTCATTTCAGAACGAATCCGCAGAAAATCAAAACTGCGCACCAAGTGACCTGAAGCAACGTCACCTGGAAGACGAGTTTTCGACGCTTTCAATGTCCCAGTTTTCAGTCCTTCGGTGAAATAACGACATAATAATACAGGTGCTCAAATAGAATCTTAATTTATCGCAATATTCTCTTTCTCTTTAGCTGAAATCGTGGCATATCCATGGAATGCTAGAAATTTGATAAGATGAGAATTCGTTTCGGTAACGACAGTACCAATTGTAAAATCTCCAAGATTTCGCTCCTTTTTGTACAGCATTTGAGCAAACCTGCCAGTTACATCTCGAAACACAACTCTGATCGCACTGTGGTGCATCTCATTGCCAGCGAAATTGACGTTCAGAACATAGGCACTTTTGTCCTCACTCTCTCCATGGCATGAGTTGTAGAAAGAAGTTATTTCTTCCAATCTATGCAACGCAGCAAGAGGGTTCTTTGACATTGTAATCTTCGTCCCAACTTTCAACTTGAACGACCAGTCGGTCGGATAGCTATCGAAGCTCTCTGGATCCAGAATGGTATCTTTGTCTTCGTTCAAGAAAGATGCTTCTTCTGATCCATCAGTGCCATCGTCATCTGACACAGAATTTTTCTTATTATCACTATCTGACTTCTCTTCCATTGTGTCTTCATTATCGTCTACGCGTTCAAATCGAGGAGGGAACGAGACTGCTGGAGGAAGAATCGCTTCCGCCCCACCATTTCGTTCCAAATCCTTAATCATCGAAGGTAACTCCCTCAGAAGCGCCTTCAGATGATTGACGGCGCATGATTTTTCATTTCTCAAAACAGGCGCTCGCCATCGCTCGTCTTTGAAGAGGAAATGTTGCAAAGCCTGACAGGTGACGGCAGCGTAGTTGCTTGCCATCAATGATACGTTGATTGACACACCTGGTTCCAGGGTCTCTACTTTATGCCACATCCCAGCAGGAAAATAAAAAACGTCCCCCGGCTTGACATCAATTGAAACAACATCTCCTCTTGCTGTCACATTCGTCTGAGGGAATCCAAATCGAAACTTGCGGTCGAACAAATATGCAGCCTTAAGTTGCGATTCTACGGATTCAGGTGCAGCGTAGTGTGGAGTGCAACCACGAACTGGATCTTTGATTGTACCTTGCTGAATCGTCCATCTCTTAACTCCGGACAGTTGAATTGTAAAGTTCTCTTGGAAATCATAATGCCAGTTTGTCAAATGGCCGTCTGTCGAAATGAATGTTTCGACCTCTCCCCTGCCCATTGAAGCGAGATTCTCACCAGATGGATCGTATTGACCACAACCTAATCCTGCAATAGATGAATCTGAGGCTAAGCAAGCAGCAGCAGCTTGATGACTTCTCTGGGAAAAAAGTCTTACCTGTAGCTTTCAAAAGACTCGCAACGAGACGCTGCTCCACATTTGGTGGAGCCCGACAGTAGGTTGCATGTTTTCCAATATTGTGAAGGGAAAGCGCAGTTTCCACATCTGCCACTTCGATGCTACGGATTTGCCTACTATCCGTTTCCAGTTTTGATTTACTGCCACCTTTGCCTTGAAGCCAAAGGAAGATGTTCTCGCTGCTCGTCTCTCTCAAAATCATCTCTGGATCAAGACCAAACATTTCGTCAATCAAGCCCGACACTCGCTGTTCCGCGTGCTCCTTTTCTCTTCCTTCTTGGCAGGTAACGTGAACTGCCTTCTTTCGAAAGAAATCTTCCAGGAACTCTCCTCCAGTCAATGGATACATCAAATCATCAAGGTCTGGAAAAAGTGATATGGGAGGCGAAGGTTTCGAGGCGTCCGCTTGAAGAACCTGAACAGGACAATTTGCAGGACAAGCATTAGTTTTAGGCCGCTTCGAAGACGCTGATTGTCTTGTACGTTCACGTTTCTGACTCATGATGATTGGAAGTCTATGGTAGCAATAGTGTGATGTGTAGCTCTGACTTTTCTCGTTGGTTCGGGTCGGCAACTTTTTTCGAGACACCATGTCAGTGAGAAGCAAACAGGAATTTTCAAAGTTCTAAATTCTGGATTCCTCAAAGAAGCTACACTCTTTTGAGACGTGCACGAATAAAAAATGCCGCGAAGTCTCTTCATGTTCATTCAGACACCCCAGCTTCCAGGGTCTACGATGGCCAGCAATGACAAAGAATCAATAT
>JAAMXS010006842.1:0-26186 GCA_019693525.1 Cylindrotheca fusiformis | reverse complement strand
GAAGTTTGCTGACTTCTCTTCTGAACACGGCTTCTGGCGCGGCCGTTGAGTCAATACAACTAGCTTTGATTGCGATTACTGCGTGACCTCCGTTTTTCAAAAAATAATGCGAATTCAGAGCAACGATACGAGCTTGATCCGGCTGAGCAACATCAGCAAAGACGCAGTCAACCATGCCAATGAGCATTCGATATTTTAGAGGGTGACGGGCATCTTCGATGATAGGAATAATATTTGTTCTCAATTTTGCGACACCAAGCAGGTCACGCCCAGGACGATGAGAGAACTCGACAGCATAAACAGCACCTTCCTTTCCTACAATATCAGAAACATGTGATACTGATGTTCCAGCAGCAGCTCCGATATACAGAACCTTAGATCCAGGTTTGATCCAGATGTTATCCACACCACCCAGCACAGCCGCGGCCACTGAACCAACGAAGGATGCGTCCGGCAGAGTCAGCACAGCTGCGTCTATTGACTTCAACACGAAGCAATCAAAGTTAAACACACTTACGCTTGGAACGAAAAGGATTCCACACGCGATACTCCACTTTCTCAGCCACTCCACCAGGAGTAGATGATGGATTTTCAACGCTGATTCTCTTCTCACCATAGACCGCAACTCCAGGAGTTGAGTTCATAGTCACGAGGGCATCCTCCTTTCCACGAGCAACGAAAATTCCTTCATGACGATGGGGCTCGACGATCACTTTGGCGCCCCCCTTCATTCCGCCGCGACCACCTCCACGGCCACCTCCTCGGCCACCGCCACGGCCACCGCCACGACCACCTCTGTTTATCGAACGAATGACGATGAAATCATGCAATGAAGTAGCAATAAGGAAAAAAGCAAAAAAGAAACATACCTTCCACCTCCACGACCTCCTCCGCGACCGCCGTCTCTACCACGGCCTCGGCCGCCTCTACCGCCCCCTCGGCCACCATCTCTGTTGCCGCAAAACAGTGAGAAACAGCAAACAGGGCAAATACAGTGAGAGAAAAAGGAATGGCACTCACCTTCCGAAGCCTCCGCCACCGCCTCTTCCAAATCCTCCTCTTCCACGTCCTCTTCCTGACATTTTTAAGATATTTATTGACGTTTTAATGGTCGTCGATATGTTCGCAAACTACTATTGCCTCCGAGATAGCCTGGTTTCAACGATGGGGTGTGGAATCGGTGATGCGAAAAGATTTTGGCTTTTGGTTGGTCTTGATTCCGGCGCATGTGCGGTCAGACGCCGGACGGAGGACGATCGGGTTTCTCCTTGCGACAGACAGACAGACTCACACTGTCACTCGCGGTTGATTTTGAGGGCTACACTTCAAAAAAACTTCCTGGGCCTTCTTTTCCCCATTTATTAGAGCTCTCTTTCAACTCTTTAACTAAGGTCAAACCAAGAAGATCGACTGCGAATTCTGATCATTGGATTTGCGGGACTGTGTGGGTCTAGTATGGTTTCCGTTTTCTCATGAAAGGAACGTCACGTCCATGGCGGATGATCGCGCATCCACCAACGAAATATTAGTACTACATACACAGGAGTTGCCGAAATTTCAGGTCTTATTATCCATTGAGCTGAAGTCACGCCTACGTCAGATGCGAAACATAGAAGCATGGCTGTACAATACAATTTATTAACTGAGTATATCAATATATACTAATTAACCTAAGGCTTCCGTTTCCAGGGAAGCAGTGTTCGGGTCCCAGATTAAGAATCTACCAGCGTAAACAGTGTCTCTATTTATGGTATAGTAGAAAAAGGCCGATCTAAGACTGTATTAAGGACGGGTCTTGACTGCCGCTATTTATCAGGATATAAGAAAATACTTGAAGCACTTGATGTAATGGATGCTGTCGTTCAAGTTACGACTAATAATAAAAGTTTATCTCATCAAGATCGAAGAGAAACAGATGAATGCGGGAGAAACCGTGAGGGATCGCGAAATCGGCCAGAACAACAAACAAACCTCATATTTTCAGCGAAACAGACAACAACTAGCACCATTGATGTCCTTTGCCATGCAGAAATCCAAGTCGCTGAGGAACAGGAAGCGAAGAACTAGTCACTCGAATGCTTTACCAACAAAGCGGAAAAAGCAAACTGATCAACCAATATGTTCAGACCTCTCGAAACCCAGGAAGCATGGAACTGGTATGACAAATGTAATGGGATCTTTTTGCTTCGACAATGCGATTTCATCATGGAATTTGCTAGTGCAAGAAGCTTCCTACATGACTTACATTCTGGACGGTATTGCCCAATCATTGGAAGATCATATGGCAAGTCCAGCAATTGTTTTGAATGGAATTCGAGCTCTTGGCGAATCCAAGTTCGCAACCGCCCCCAATGTTACAAGATATACAGAATCAATCATAAGGGCAATGAGAAGACACAGTCATATTCTTGTGATCCAGGAAGAAGGTTGTTTTGCTTTGAGACTGCTTTTGGAGTCCCATCCTGGGGCAGTTGCACGTGGACGGGACGACCGAATAGCGCAGCTTCTCGAAACAATTCATGATCACTCAGACAGCAAGGTTCTCCGGTACATTGGACTCGACATTATCCGAGTGTTGGTTCAATTTTCATCTGAACAGAGAGCAAATATTGGAACACATCTGATAAGAATACTGAAACTCCTAAAGGAAAACTTGGATGAGTACTGGTTGCAACAAGTTGGATTATCTCTTATTTCTTGGATAGTGGAAGAAGATGCGAGCAGAAAGGTTCTAGTCGAATCAGAAGGTGTGCTATACGCGTTGCAAGTGATGCAGCAACACCCAGATTGTCCAATCATTCAATGCAATTCTTCAGCTGTCTTATGTTGGTGCCTACACAAAAGCACCGCGGATGTCCGCTCTATGTTTGATTCGAGACCAGAAAGCACGTTGACTATTTTGCAAATGATGAGGCGCTTCTTATCGAACAGTTTGATCTTTGGAAATGGTGCGTGCATCCTCAGCGGATTGATCATTGCAAATCCAGATCGAAACGATTTGGATAAAGGCGACCTGATCAAGCTATCATTTTATGGGCTGGAACTGCACCAGTCATCGTCCAAGGTTCAAAGAAATTGTCTGACGCTACTTAGAATCGCAACAAATTCGAATCAAGACTACAACATTCAACAAGACTTTGTGATTGACAACATAGAAGTTGTTATGAAGACGATGGAAGCATATGGCGACGATGGAGATCTCCAGGCAGAAGGATGTGGCTTTCTTGGGAACCTTATGTCGCACTATGCAGCCGCAAAGGAAAGGATTTCTGCACTTGGATGCATAGAAACAGTCGTGAAGTGTCAAGTCAAACACAAAAAGAACGCCAATGTCCAACAACAAGCCCTCCGCTTTCACAGCCTACTTTTGGAAGCTAGTTTGGTTGCAAGATCCGAAGCACCTTCTGCTTTTGGTGGAGGGAACCATGACGTGCTAGATACTATGATCATTGCAGATCAAACATTGGGAATATTCTATTAGTCTGATGGAGGTGTATGTTCTGGAGTCTTGGATCGTACTTCTAGTATGACTGTCGTGAGCGAACTCTCTTTCCACGCCATCTCTCTCCTACTACAGAAACATGTTGCCCGTTTTTAAGACACAACATGAACATAGAAAAACCACGAGCATACTTAGGTCCAGCGCTCTTATTCCGATAGAAGTCTCGTGCTAATTTTTTCCGGATTTATGGACTGGGACCCATCGTAGTTCTAGTACTCTATTTACACCGACAATATATACAAAATATATGGAGCACCTGCATGGTGCTTATTTATGTAGTCTGAAAGACATAGCACGCATGCAAGCATCCAGCAACATTTAAGTCTCTCTCGTTTCAGTTTGTCGTGAAATTGGTAAGGGCGAGTTTGTGCCCATTCGTTGGAATGACCCACTTCGGTGTCGTGAATGCGCTGAGACGAAGAAGTTCTTTCTCGACACTGCCCTTCGGACTGTCAGAGGCACCAGGAACAACAACAGAAACCAATCAACAAGTGGTTGATTCCATCGCTTATCGAAGGAAGGATATTTAGCAGTAGAATGTCAACCTTCGGAGCTATGCATTCCGCCCCAATTGATTTATTATCGCCCGCGAAGAAGCGTCTTGCGCTGCAGCGGCAGCAATCTGAAAGTGACAACTTGAGAGGAAGTTTACACCAACGGAGGAAGGATAGTACTGTTCGCAAAGCAGCGATAAAGGCATCTCTAGGAAAATGGGAGAGTCCTGAAATTGAACCAATCCAGGAAATTATACGAACTTCTCCTGCAACAGAAGAACCTAAGAAAAGGCCTACCCGACGATCACAACCTGCTGGAGACGCCGCAGCCATAGCTGCTGAAGAAATTGAGAGAACGTCATCATCTACGAGGTCCAAGGCTCATGAAGGATCCTCCGGAACTATTTCTACATCCTCTGCGGGGGGAAGGAGAAGGAAAGGTTCACAACGACTAAGCAACACAAGTAATGCAAGTAGCAAGGTTAGGGATGAATCGGATGCCAGTCTGCAAAAATCCAAGCCGCGAAGTAGTAAGAGCACCAAAAGACCGTCCAGCCGGAAGCTGGACAATATGCTTGGAGACGCAGAAGGCAAGAAGGCAAAAGCCGGAGGTAGTGCAAGTGTCGCCAGTGCACCAACTCAGTTGCAACCGAACAAACACGAGTTATCGCCGCGAGTGGCAAGGCGTGGCTCTCGGTCCCCCAAAAGTGCAAACAGTCTTTCAAGTAAGCGACAGACAAGACGCACCAAGTCTTCAGACTTAACCGCGATAGCCGAACCAACACGAAAGGCAAAACGACGATCCAAGTCAGCGGATCCGCAGGAGCATTTTTTTGACGAGACCGAGGACGGAAAGAAAAAGAAAAGCGAGAAAAGTGAGAAATCACCCAAAAAAGGAAGAAAAAAACGACCATCGAAAAAGAAGAGTGGTGCATCCGAGGCATCTACCACTGAGACTAGTACGGAACTCGAATCGGAACAGGAACGATCAGGGAGCCGAGATAGACGTCGAGCGACGTCAGGTGGAACTTCTACGAAACCAACGAAACGAGCGCACAGTGCTGGTCCATTGAAGAGACACAATGAAGCGGGTGCTGACAGACCAGAAAGAGGGTTGCCCCCTCGTGCTGCTAGTATGATGCTCAATAGAGATAATACGCGGCGTGGGAAATCTCAGTCCTTGGCAAATCTGGTCGAATATTCACAAGACGAAATCCACAGCACATCCTATTTTGCAAGCAACCACGTTTTGGTCAACCGAGAGCGTATGAAGCGAGGATTACGGCCGCTTACGAGAAATATTGCTATGGATACATTAGCAAGGGAAAGTGCGAAAGCAATGGCAGACTCAGCTGGAAGTAACCCCCTCAAGACAACTTATGTCGGGAATGTTCTTCGTGGAGAGTCTATTCGGGCGGTTCACAGAGCAATCATGTTGAATAGAGAGGGTCGCGAGCGTGCTAATTGTCTGAACCCATACTTTCAAGATTTTGGTGTTGGAACCGCAAAGGGAGAAGATGGAATGCTGTATATTTGCCAGCTTTTCAGTGAACGTCTCGAGTTGAGCTGCACCAACGCAGTCGACGTAGAAAAAGAGAAAGAAAAAGAGAAAGAGAAAGAGTAATCTAGTCGCTGTCTTATTGTCCTGCCCCAGTTTTGTCCTCTCATCAGGTGTCAGGATCCTCTGTTTTCATGAAGTACGAAAGCAGCTTTCATATCTCTCGCTTGTTTATCCCTTTCCGCTGTGGCTACCATAAGAACTTAAGTGGGTCTCTGCTTAAACAGCTTCCAAAAGTCTCATGGGATCGTGACACCGTCCTTTTCGCGTTGCATTTTCCTAGATCGGAAAATCCAGTCTGTATGGCGTACGTTTGTTGTTGCTTTTTGTTCCGAATCTGGGACAATGAACGAGAATTGAGATTCAAAGCGTAGACACAAGAATCTTACCGAAGACTCTCATAGCATCGACCTCTACTGCCGCAAGACGTCTAAACGGCAATTGCGACCGAAACTCTGAAGGACGCTTAAGAAACCAGATAATTCAATGTCTACTGATGAGGAAGCGGGGAACGACGTCCGTCGGACGACTAGTAGGCAGACACCAACAGAAAACAGTTCGTTGCTGGGCCCGATAACATCATCCAGGAAATCATCCGCCATCCGCTCATCGAATCGAAGACACAAAGATGCTACAAATGGGTGGAGTGTCCTGAGGAATCACTTGAAGGAAGGGGATCTGTTGATCAAGATGGCGGCAGCGGACGAACAAAAAAGTGGCAAGAGCCGCGAAAGTATCAGGCGAAAGACCTTTGAAGAATTTGACGCTGAAACGGGATTTGGTGTTGCGGAGTGCATAGCGGCGATTGTTGTCTATCTAGTTGCGTCGGTACTCATTTTTTCATATTTGCTGGAACCGAACTGGACGATTATTGATAGTTGTTACTTTGCAGTCAGTACCTTCACAACACTTGGTAAGCAGTCAAACTTGAATGATATCACCACGTACTAGACGGAGACTAACGTTTAACCTTCCAGGACCCGGTGACTTGACTCCCAGCCTCGACAACAGGTTTTCGGTCGTTTTCACTTGCCTGTATGTGCTTCTCGGAGTAGCCTGCTTAGGTGTAGCTCTGGGTGTCCTGGGAGACAACCTCCTCGATACGCAACATCGAGCAACATATCGGGCTTCAAAAATGGCAAAATACCAAGCGTTGACCATGTTTGATCCCCAGAACTCGGACGACTCGTCAGAAGAAATGGACGTTGAAGATTCTCAGGCCTTAGAAGAACCAAAGGAGGTTTGGCAAATCGAAAAAGGTGTCAGGTTCCTTCTATTTCTTTCAGGCATGATGTTCCTCGCCTTACTGATTGGTATGGGGTCGAAATGGAGCACTCTTGATACAGTTTATTACCTGATCATTACAGGTACGTTTTAGAGGACACAGTTTCCCTTTGTCGGGTTTGCTCTCACAGAAGCTGTGTGCGTGGACAGGCTGTACTGTTGGATATGGGGACTTGGTTCCAGTTTCCCAGGAACAAAGATTCTTTGCCATTATATTTATACCTATTGCTTGCTGTGTTATCGGATACTATCTTGGATTTTTTGCTACCACGGTCATTGAGATGCGATCCGCCCGGTATCGCAATCAGTTCGCAACCCATGAACTAACTCAGGACGATATCGATGCCATGGATATACATGGTACAGGAAAAGTGAAATGGGAGGATTTCTTGGTGTTTCTGCTCGTTGCTATGAATAAGATTGATCATGACTTGGTGGACGAGCTTCGGGTTTACTTCAATAGGCTCGATGCTGATGGAAATGGAGAGTTGTCCACCGCTGACATGGTGCAAAGAGCCAAGGAAAACCTGAAATCTCCGCGGCGAAAGCTGGAGCTATCAGCCTACAAGGCTCATCTGCTACGCCAGCTAGCGGAGAATAGGCGAATGCGACCAACTTTTTTTCGAAGATTTAAATCAATGATGCCTTCGTTCAAGCGACGAGGACAGTCCGAGTGAGATTGGTGATGGTGAAGAAAAAAGAAAACTGAGAAGAAAACGTTGAAGCGACTTTATTCTCAAAAGGTCAATCTTGTTGGAAGACATTCGAAGCAACAGTGCGTAGGCATACTACTGATGTTCGGGGACACTACAATTGTTTTTTTCCAATCATCCGCGATTGTTTGGTTTGGCTACTTGCAACCAGTAGGTGCCCGTCGGCCTAAGAATATATGAAAAGACCTGTACAGTACTTCAAACATGTTGTTCTGTTTGCATAAGTTGCCCCTCTCCACCTGATTTGGTTTTTACTGATTGATAATTGATCCATGTGATTGATTCACACGAATAATGAACCAAGGAAACCGACTCCCTCGAATGCTCGCGTTCGTGCGACCCTCGTGTCTCATGCATCTTCTCAACGACCAGTTATTTTTCAATTCTCACATTCAACTTTTTTCAAAACACTATTCGTTCGTTGCTATCTTGTGTTTCTACCATGGCCAATGACAAACGAACCGGTGGAATTGCTTGGGCTGGGAGCTTGGTAGGCTCTGAGAACCCTAATAGTCTGGGTTACAGATATTCGAACCCTGCGAAAAGATACCGCAAGGCTGGAGACGAGGATGAAGAAGTCCAGCTTCCAACAAACATTGTTGTTCAGTTTCAAAATCGTCAAGGAGAAGAGCTGGCAAACAATTTAGATATACCCACAGCTTCATCAATAGATGATTTGCAGGCGTTGGTGCATTCTCTCTTAGAGCAGCAAGATGATGATGACGAAAACGCTGACAAGAAAATTCCATACTCCTTCTATGCCAAAATCGAAAAAGATGGCGTTCTGGATGATGTCGAAATAACGTCAACGCTTGTGGATTTTTTGAAGAGCCATGAAATTTCAACAGAGGAAGTCTTACAACTGACATATCAACCACTAGCAGTTTTCCGCGTGCGCCCTGTTACCCGGTGTACAGATACCATGCCTGGCCACACTGAAGCTATTCTACATGTATCTTACAGTCCTGATGGTAAGCATTTGGCCAGTGGTGGCGGGGACACAACAGTGCGCTTCTGGGATGTCAACACTAGCTTACCGAAATTTACCTGCAAGGAGCACAAGAACCACGTGCTGTGTACCGCCTGGTCTCCAGACGGAAGTCGATTCGCCAGCTCGGACAAGAATGGCGTCCTTATCCTGTGGAATCCAAAAACTGGAAAGCCGATTTTTTCGAAGAAAGCTCATCGTCAGTATATCACTAGTATTTGTTGGGAACCAATGCACCTAAATGGAGGCAAGTGCGAGCGACTGGTGACGAGTTCCAAGGATGCGACATGCAAAATTTGGAACGTACGCACCCAACAATGTTTGTTGACTATGAGTGGACACACCGATAGCGTAGAGTGTGTCCGCTGGGGTGGAGAAGGGTTCATGTATACTGCCAGTCGAGATCGATCAATCAAAGTATGGACTGCGAAGGATGGCGATGTGTTGGGAAAGCTTGTTCGTAGTCTCAAAGGGCACAGCCATCGTGTCAACACATTGGCTTTGTCTAGTGACTACGTCTGTCGGACTGGTCCATATGATCATCGCGGTACGAAGTTCGCTTCCGACGAGGATGCCTACAATGCAGCAGTTGAGAAATACAAAGCTTTTAAGGACCAAGGCCCCGAGCGGCTTGTTTCTGGGAGCGACGACTATACCTTGTTCTTATGGCATCCCGCTTCCGACAAGCAGCCAGTCAAGCGATTGACTGGACACCAACAAGCTGTAAACCATATTGCATTCAGTCCTGATGGCCGATATTTTGCTTCTGCTTCATTTGACAAGAAGGTCAAACTGTGGAATGGCTTCTCTGGTGACTTCATAACAACTCTCACTGGACATGTTGGGGCAGTCTACCAAGTTGCCTGGAGCTCAGATTCTCGTTTCTTGGTTAGTGCTAGCAAAGATAGCACCGCCAAACTATGGGAAGTTCCTTCTGGAAAGCGGGCTCGAGCGACTCTTCCGGGGCATGCCGATGAAGTTTATGCTCTCGATTGGAGCCCGAGCGGCGCTAGCGTTGCAACGGGGTCAAAGGATCGTACAATAAAAATCTGGAAGCACTAGCTAGCGAATACCTCCAAAACTTCATAATTCAAAAATCGTTACTTTGATAGTTATAGTAACACTATTGCACATTTTGAGAGCCACCATATCATAACGAGGCTTTGTTCCGTGTATTATGAACCGAACCTTTGCCGAGATTCCACCAGACAACGGGAAACTCCTTGACCGTCGCCACGATCCTTCAATGCATCAAATTTCCGTCGCAACTCTAGTATCAGCAGTGGATCTATGCGATCCATGGAAATGAGAGTCATTTCCAAAAACTCGGCTCGAGACATGGCTCTTCCTTTTGGCAACTCTAAATCCAGTTCCTGCAGAGTGTATCCCAATTGGTCCGCCGTCACTTGGCTTCGCTGTATAACAGAAGAGTATAAATGGCAGGCAATGCCCGTCAGTGCTTGTAACACACATCCTACGGCCAAAGGGATCCATAAAATGGCAAGTATCTTTGCTGGTTGGGTTGTGAGAGCAACCTCACTATGCCCAATCGTGTATGCTGTGAATCAATGCGAGTCAGAACGTCAACTATGAATACGTGCAAAAATGAATTTCAATGCCAGCGAACTACACTCACCTGTGAAGACAGAGAAATGAATCATTTCGCCTACAGTCCAACCCGATGTTTTGGCAATGACAAACGGTAGACAAAGAGCTGCGAGAACTCGCACCAGACCGTTGCTACAATTCCAACAATATCTTGACGGAACTGCAGACTCTCCGTCCAGGGCTCGTAAGATAGTTTCTTGGCAATGTTGTTTCTTAACCGATTCAGTCTCGAGAACTTTCTTCATCACATAGAAGAGTGCGAGGACCAAAACGCAGGATGAACCAATCACACAGTAGACCGTCCAAAAAATCTCTTGTCCAGACGTCTGCATCTCCAAAGGATAACCGATCGTAGCAACTATTCTCAGGCAGGCATACGCCGAATCAATGTACGTCCAGCTGACATCATCCTCATTTGCAAGACAAGAGTGCAAAATGAAAGCTCCCACCAACAGATAAGATCCGAGGAAGAAATATGCGTAGGTCCCTCTCGAATCACACGGCGCATTGATGTTGGGTGTTCCAGGAATACCGCTACTGTTCGAATGCGAGGAGGATGCGCAAGAGGAGATGCGGGTAAGGATGCCGCTTCTTGGGCTATCCTCAAAAACAATATCTTCACAATCTCCTGCCTCTCCATGAGAAGTAGATAAAAAGAAATGAGGACTAGGGAGGACTGGTTCCTCTTCCTCTTCTTCCGTATCCGGCAGCAGTCCCAGTAGATTAGATTCTTCACTGGGATTCCTCTGGTCGTAGCGGTTATGCGTTTGATTCTTCTTGATCACTTTGTTGCGAATAAACTTAAGCGGACGCTTGATCGAAAAGCTGCGAGTCGGAGACCTAGTATCAAGGCGCGGAGGACGATCAGGTGAAGGAGAAGACTGGGGATCTGACAACTTGCTAACTTGATCGTCGACGTAAGCTTCCTCCATTTCTCGATGGTCCAGATCGCCGTTATTGTTCCAATAATTGCAAACATCAAACGAGACTTGGAAATCTCCACTTTCCAGATCTTGATAGAATCGTCGTCTTCCCATTCTTGCTGAAGCAAAGGAGACAAGCCAGCTAGCGTACTAAATGACAGTTGGTGACTCTTATGAGTGTCAGAGGTGATACCACGGATGATGTCGATCGTTTGGATCTCCTAAATAGATGTCAGAGAATTGAAGGTAAAGAGAGAAGGCTTGTTTGAAATCACTTTGACCAGCATTCAGTTTCTACTGCATTGCTACGGAGCTTCTCCTGATAAATTGATGAAGAAAAAAGATTGCGTAGAAGCAGTATACACACTAAACGTTTACTACGAAGCGACTCCGTGTGAGCTTGCTGGCGTGCCAATTTGAAAGATCTAGTCTTGTGGATGGAATATACGTCTCAAATCAGTCCGCGACTGGGTATCCATTCGAATATCTTCAACATGACAAGTCGAAGAGGGACCTGAAGGGGCCGATCCCCACACCAGTAGTTCGCTTTCAAGACGACGGAACCGAAACGAGAAAGGATGAAGATACTGTAGGCCACTTTCACTAAAACGCCTGTTGCATCTGGACAGACAGAGGCAAACCTTTCTCGGTTGCTGACAATCCGGAGACAACGTCTCAATCTCCTCGTTTGAGAAGATGAGAGAGTCATACCCAATAATATTGCCGGATGGCCGGAAGCTCTCATCTACTTGAATGAAAAGATCTAAGGCTTGTTTAAAAGACAAATAAAGCTCGAGACGGGCGAGGCACAGCTAGGCCAACGTTTTCGAGGCGTCATTGCAGTCGAGGAAGTTGGAGGTAGAGGAAGAATTGCACTATTTTATTAGAACTGCGAAGCGACTTGGACCTCACGAAGAATAGCACAAACATCTGATCTAAGTCTTCTTATATGGCGAAATAAAAAGCAGCTAAGTTATTATATGAAGAAGTATGTATTGAGTGATTTTTCCATTCTTGATATTGTTGATGGCCGTGGTTGGAATAGCAATAGCTTGCCATTGGAGACACCAGAGGGACCTATATCGTTGTCAGTTGGGTACTGGCTGCTGCAATGTCGAGCAATAAATTCTTGTTTGGCCCAATCTGTCTCCTACTTCCACTCCCTTCGTAGCACCAAAGCTGGCGCAAGATCACCGCCATCTCGACAATCGTTCATAATTTGCAAAAAGCAACCACCATGTCCAATATTCACAGCAGCGACAGCGGCAATGATGAACCGCATCACCCAAACTTTGAAGGTGACTTTACCTTGAATAAAGTAGACAAACTGCCGCTTTTCAAACAGCCAATTTCGAAACAGCCACCGCAGTCCAAAGAGTCGCTCTTTTGGGGTACTGTAGGAGGATGGTAGCTTTACGGCCTTCACGGGGCAGGTGAATCCTGGTCCCCGAAATTAGGGACTAAATCCGACACCACCGCATCCTTGAAGCTGATCGCGTGGACCAGATTCCAGTGACGCTTCCAGTGACACCTCAGGTCATTGACGAAGTCACCTCCAGCCCTACCAGTGATACCAGGTTGCAGGGTGCAAAGAGGTCTTAGGTAGAGATCGCTAGAAGTAGTCTAGATTAGAAAGAGAATGAGATTTCATCTCATTCTGTGCATAGTGAAGTTATTCTAAACGACTGCTTCTACTTCATATTCTGACTGTAGCCCACGTTTGTATATCTTATAGATACGAGTTCTGGGTGGACCAACACGTGTTTCAACACGATCTAGACTTGTATTTGACCATATTAACGTGTGTCGAATGAAATACTTCAGTAGCTTGTTTCAAGGCTAGGCTGGTATCGACAGCTTAAAGAGGAGGTGCGAAAAGTCAAAACGCTCAATCAATTGATCGCTTTGCGAAAAGCACACAGTTTTCAAAAGCGCTCAATGCAAAGCACTCAAAAGGTTGGAGAACCCTATTGGAGTACTGAAGAGTAGCTGAAATTACAAGGATACTAGAGTTAACTTGAACCCTAGAATTCTAGTCGGAGTCGAATTTTGCAACATAAACTATGAAGGGGGTATCATTATTCCCCAAACATCGAGAGTCCGGCCGTCTATCCAAAGCCAAGTTTCTAATGTTTAGTAGTATACGATCGATCCTGAGGCCAAACGAGCAAGTAAGACTTGTTTTCACATCAGTACTTCTGTAGGTATCCAAGGTAGCTCTAACTTGCTCGTTTGGCCGTCGTGTTGATTGTCAAGGATCAGAAATATAAACCACGGGAGGTGACGAGAAGCGAACCCAATTAAACCGGGGTCCGGGAAACTCGAATGCGCCTACTCAATCATTGAGACACTAAAGCATAACACTGATCGGCACTTTTGTCATAGGTATACAGTATCTCTAGCACTTCGATATCAAGCCTAACCACATCAAACGCGATTCCTTTACACTTTGGCTTTCTTCAACCAATAGAAAGTACCAAAGGCGATTCCAGCATTCAAACCAAATTTGAAAAAGCTCTCAAACTGAATGTTGAGTTTGACGTTTGGTTCTAATCCATCAAACCAATCCACACGCCGGCCGAACGATACAAATGAACATCGACGAACCATAGCAATAACGCGCGTTACTTCTTGTGAGGATAGTACGCTCCCGGCGCCAAGAGCAACAAGGACACTCCTGAGGGAGCGCCCATTCGTCTCTCTTCTGGCATCCTGGAAATAATGAAGACCTTTTGAGAGGTGCTCAACAACAATGACGTTTACACCTGTTATCACACCCGCCAGCGGGTTGCCAAGGTATGCTGCCAATGATGGTATGACAAAACATACGAATTCTATCCAATTGGGGAATGACAAGAACGTCTTTTGGTTCCATTCTGTGATGCACAACGAATCCTGAGAAAGATAATTTTAGAAGCGAATGGAGTTGAATCTCATAATCACAGGCAAAATACTGAGCCACTTAGCCTTCATCAACTTACGCCCCATGCCCAACCCATAATCTGACGGTAGCAAGTTCCCCCTTGATTCCACCAAGGATGATATACCTTTGCTTCTGGAACACCAACTGTGACACGATTGCCTCTTCCGTCACGGTACCACTGTTTGAATTGATAGACAAAGTCAATGTCTTCTCCTCCACCTGTCTTTGGATATATTTCTTTGAATTGAATTGTGGAATTGTACCTAGAGCCTCGAACCATCAGATTAGCCGTAACACCCCAACTCGGATGGACCATCGTTTTTGCAATGGAGTAAAAGTAACCCACATTGCATGCCCGAAGCATTTGCGTCCACAAATTACATGCTTCGGGAAGTTCAGTGAGTCCAACAAATACCTTAGAGCCCGGATAACGACGAATTGCGCCGGCATAAGCATCTAGCAAGTTTGAATCAGGAATGACGTCGTCATCGAGAAACAGAACCCAGTCTGCCACACTAAAGTTGAAGCCGAAGTTTCGAGCGTAGCTTGCCCCGCGATTGTTGGAATAGTGAAGAACGTTGGTATAATAGTTACCTTCCACTTTCAGTTGCGCATCATTCAATTTTTCGGCGAGATGCTTCACTGTTTCAAGATTGTCCGCATCAGGATTATCTACCACAATCCAGAATTTGACATACATTTGCACGCTGGCACGGAGATTCACCAACCGTTCTAAGTATGCTTCGTTGTCGACTCGGTAGCTCGGAATGACAACATCAAGGACGATTCCCGTAGGCTGTCGATCATTCAAGAAGCCAGAGAGTTTCTTCAAATTCATGTTGAGTATTTGCCCCCTCCAATTGATTTGGTGCTTCTGATATCTAGCATCTCCGTCGCCACCAATAGTGTTTTCCAGGCAACAAGTAATCTCGAAACCTGCAGCATTGAAGCGAGCGTACAGCTCATAAAGATATGGACTATGGGAATTGAAGCGAGTGGGGATGAGTCAGTGTGTTGCAGTTGAGAGAAATCTTCTACAAAGCGCTACAATTGTGATCAGTAGCCGGCATTCTGTTCCGTACTTACTCGCCCCCTTGATTGGAAAACTGCTTGGGAAGGAGGCTACCAAAGTTTTGAATATGCCATCGATGTAAGACAGGGAATGTTGGAAAACCAGGAAACGCCAAGTCATTCATCGCCACACAAGCGGCACCAAACGGTAGGCCTTCTTTTCTTGAAATTTCAGAAAATTTAGCAACGATACGCTCTTGCCAACCCTCGCTAAGCAGCTTTATGTCATCACCCAACAAAACGACGAAGTCATTTTGAGCTTTGCTGGCGAGGAAGTTCCAGATTTTACAGACGTGGCCGTACATTTTGAAGGAAATGTTCACAAAGACGACCTTGGCTGGAATCATTGCTCTGATTCTATCCTTGGCATTCGGGTTCTGAAAGAGCTTATCGTCGTCATCAATGCCGACAATGCATTCCGTCAGAGCGAGCTGTTTTGTTGTTGACGTAGCATTGAGTGTCGAGCAAAACGTTTGTAGCATTTCCCAATGATTTTTCTCGTCGACGGCCTCTATGTCATGAAAGTGCTGACTTGTGACTGCCAATTCGGTGAACCTATTGGAATTGAATACTTGCTTCGCCTCGTCATTTTCCTTTGCAAAAACTTTGGCACGAGATGCACGAGGGCGGGAACAAATCGGAAGCAAAATGGACCATGTCCTCAAGTTCAATTCGGGAGGCACTGGAGTGGAGCCATTTCTTTCACTCTTGACGTTCCCTTCTGCTTTGGAGATTTTTTCTTCGTTGGCTCGTCGTGCCGCAAAGTGAAGTACATCCGAGTGACGAAAGCAGAACTCGAGTTCCTCATAATTGGAAATGACCTTTGAAAGGTCTTCATTTGGATCGGCTTGCTTGACCGTTTCTCGGAGACGTCGTACTTGAACAGTGGGGTCAACGCCCAGGAACTTCCAAAGTTTGGGGAGTATTTCTTGTTCAAATTTGTCTTCGTCTACTAGTTGCTCGTAGTCTATCCAGAAAGTGTCCCGCTTGGAAATAGGAGACTTGTATTTCTTGCAAAACGTATGACGGTAGTTGTTAAGAAAGGCTTGAAACGCTGCAGGATCTACTTTGATCTTCAAGTCTTGAGGGTACGAATGCGTCATGTAGAGTCCCGTGAGGTCCGCACGTTGCATAGAGACGTAGACTGCGAGTTCGTCTTTGCGCCGAAGGATGATTTTTTTGACGCGAAGATCTTCCAGCAAGGATTCTCTCCAAACATCCTCATTGCGGGTGTCAATCCAGTGCTCTGGAAAAGACTTGAATCCAACTGCTTTACAAACCTTCCCAGCGCTGGCAGCGTGTTTCCGAGGACAAATCCGTGCAATCGTTTTCGGATTCCAAATGTACTCGAGAAAGTCTTGTGGGTACAAGTCTCGAACTTGGACCGTCCATTGTCCATCACCTTCAGCCTTCCTAAGGATTTCGGGATGATATGTGAAGATATCGATAGGATTGAAGAGCTCATTGTGCATGCAAATCTCTGGATGAAAGTGAAGCATTCCACACAAGAGGTTGGATCCGGTGCGCTTCCACGACAGTACCACAAAACGATTGGTTTCTTCCTTCGTCATGAAATGAGCCAAGAGGCGTTTCCGCCGATCCTTGTTGGGTCGATTCAAGTAGAGGTAGAGGTCAGCAATGCCCGTCATCGTGAGAAGTAGTTTTTTGTTTTGTTCACTGTAGAATAACAAAGCGGTGAGGCTATACAAGGTGATTTTGGCCGGTGGTCTAGAGCAAAAATCTTTCTTGGTATTTTAGTACCCTCTACGCCGTCTCTACGCCTCAGGGTTGAGGTGCAGCTTGGACGATAAATGATGATGATTGGTGGTCATTCGGTCAAGTTTTCATACCGACGGGAAACTCGAATGTTGTTGGGCACGCGCAACCAACCATGAAAAAAAAAACACTCAGTAATACAGTGTTGGATTCTTGCCTCGTCCGATCTTTCCGAGAACCAGCACATCAACACACTGTAACTACAGCACTGTACTTCGCACGAATGCAGAAACTAATGTCGTGTGGTTCGCTGGTTGGCGAAAAAAGATCCAAATAACAGTCGCATACGAGGTGGGTCTGGATTTGGACATGCCATCAGCTATGTATGCTCCAGACCCGAGAGGAAAAGAAACCTACTAGAACAGCTACTGCAGTGCTTCCATCGTGCACGTGCTGTCTGGAGATCCAAAGTCATATAAAAGCAGAGAAGAAAGGTGGGTCTGGTTTTAGACGTGCCAGATAAACCAGAAAGGAAAACAATCCACACAAATGTGATAGTTTGACGTTGGCAAGCTACCACAATCGTCGTCGGCAACGAAGACATGCAAAATCCTCAAGACCCGTACAAGATCACCGCCATTTCGACAATCGTTCATAATTTTGCAAAAAGCAACCACGATGTCCAATATTCACAGCAGCGACAGCGGCAATGATGAACCGCATCACCCAAACTTCGAAGATGACTCTACCCTGAATAAACCAGACAAACAGCCGATTTCCAAACAGCCGCCACCAGTTCCCAAACAGACGGTCCCCAAACAGCAGTTTCCAAGCAGCAAAACGCCGGCTCTGGGCGACCTTTCCGCAAAAGCACCCTCCAAGTCCAGTGTCCACAACAGCAACAGCAGCATCGACGATGACGAATCACTACCTCATCGAACCTTTGCAGATAGCTTGAGCCAGCATGTACAAGACAAAGCATCGCTTCCGAAACACCAGGTTTCAAGCGGCAGAATGCCGGGTCTGGAAGACATTTCCCATGTGCATCCGCCCCATGGTTCCGACAATCTAGGCCGCACTCGGTACGTAGCATTGCGAATATCTGACCGGCGTGGTTTTAAAAGAGATGGTGTTTTCTGATTTCTATTGCCAGATCCCTTGTCCTCCCCCCTCCACCAGAAGAAACAAGTGTGGAATTCCGAAGTGTCCCGAATCTTAGGTAAGTCACTGCTCGGTCTGTTGCCGTTTCATTGAGATTTTGCAGCTCAAGATTATTATTGTTGGTTTTGCTAGTTCACCAGCTCTCTTTAAGGAAGAAACACAATCGATATCCCTTAAAGACGCAACACAACCGAAGTCCGGGTATGGCAAGTGCCGCACTTTCTTGAGCGATGCATCACAACCAAATCCTGGGTCTCGAAAGACTCGATCCATGAACATAAAACACACCACCAACGCTGACATGTTGATTGATGCCGCAACCGCGAAAGGGACCAGTCCTAATCGTGGGTATGTTATTGCACTGTCTCGTGTTGTCGTTTCTGTTCAAAAGTTTGCAGCTCATTGCATTGTTTGTTTGGGTCTTCTCTCCCTCTTAGGGATGAAACAGCACCGATGCTGGGTCTAGGAAAGAAAAGGCTAGGGGACGCAACACAACCGAATACCTGCTCTGGCAAGTCCCGGACTTCTTTGAGTATTGCATCAGAACCAAAACCTGGGTCGCGAAAGACCAGCGCTGACATGTTGATTGATGATGCGACTGCAAAAGAGAACTCTGAAGCTGCATCCACAAAACCTGAAACTGCATTCCGACTGAGAGGATGGGGTGATTCGAACCATGTGACTGTGAGACACTTACCAAAGAATCACGCTAGCAGCAACGACGATGATGAGGCATTGCATCCTCCAACCTTTGCAGAGAGCTTTGACTTGCATGTACCAGACCAACAGCCGGTTTCAAGCGGCAAAATGCCGGCTTTGAAAGACGTCGCCCAGGTCCATCCCCCGCATGATTCGATTCACAGCAGTACCAGCGACGATGATGAACCGCCACACCATCGAACCTTTGCAGAGAGCTTTTGCCTGCACGTACCAAACAAACAGCCACTTTCAAGCGGCAAAATGCCGGCTTTGGAAGACTTGTCCGCCAGAGCAACGACCATGTCCAGTGTCCACGAAGACAATGATGAACCACCATATCATCCAACCTTTGAAGACGACTTTACCCTGAAAGTACCAGACAAACAGCTACTTTCCAAAAAACCAATTTCCAAAACGCTGATTTCCAAACAGCCGATTAGCAAACAACCGTTTTCAAGCGGCACAATGCCGGCTTTAGAAGACGTTGCCCAGGTCCATCCACCGCATGATTCGATTCACAGCAGCAGCAGCAGCAGCAGCAGCGACGGTGATGAGCATTGGATTTCCAAACAGCCGGTTTCCAGTGGCAAAATGCCGGCTCTGAAAGACGTTTCCCAGACCCATCCACTGCAAGGTTCGACTAGCAGAAGTAGCAGCGATAGCGACGACGATGAGACGCCACATCATCCAAACTTTGAAGAGGCCTTCAGCCAGCATGTACCAGACAAGGAACCGTTTTCAAGCGGCAAAGTGCCGGCTCTGGAAGAAGTATCCACCATGTCCAGTGTCCACAGTAGTAGCAGCGACGATGATGGTTGGGTGCTGCTGTAAAGTCTAGGATTGGTAGTAGCTCATTTCTTGTTTGGCCTTTCATCATTTCTTCCCATTTCTTCCATCCCCTTCTTCTACTACTACTACTCATCCCGGAAACTGGTTGGGTGCTGCTGTAAAGTCTAGAATCAGTAGTAGCTCATTTCTTCTTCGGCCTTTTCCTCATTTCTTCCCATCTATTCCATCCCCTACTACTACTACTTGTCCCGAAACTAATTCTTAACTTAAAAGAAGCTGGCGTAGTTCCATTCTATCTCCTTCAACAAGCACTGCAGGTGTCTGGAATGCAGAACTCGCTCTTCGTGATGTTCGAGTGTTGTCAAGCATCCAAGAATCGCGAATAGGACGAGCTAGGTGGGTCTAGCGTGCTGCATCATTGCAAAGAGTTTAGACGTGCCAGCTATTCTCGAGATTCTATTTTACTAGTTCCATGGGAAACGTGGCCGGAGTCCAGAACCTCGTTATTCTTGAGCTCGCTTGTCAAATGATCCAAAAGTCAAAAGCATAGGGTGCGTCTAAAATGCTGCAACGCCAAGAGTTGAGACGTGCCAGCTATTCTCAAGTTTGTATTCTTGGAATCCATACTAGTTCCATGGTACAAGTGTCTGGAATCCAGGAAAAAGGATATGCATGAGGCTCGCTCTTGGTAAAAAGATCCAAAGTCAAAAGCATAGGGTGGGTCTAACAAGCTGCAACGCCAAGAAACCACGACCGGTGGAACGCCTAGAGTTTCGACGTGCTCGATTTTCTCAAGACCAGTGCAAAACCATAACCCATTGCTGCAATGCCTACTAGAGTTTAGACATGCAAGCTTTTCTCAAGACCCGTGGCTACCGCCTTCACACACTGCTGCATGCAACGCAGAGAGTTTCAGACGTGCCAGATTCTCTCAAGACCCGGGGGAACCACCTGCACACACTGTTGCATGCAATGCTTGAGACCCGCGCAAGCCACCGCCATTTCGAAAATCGTACATATTCCCACAGAAACAACGACCATGACCAGTGTCCACAGCAGTATCAGCGACGATGAGCCAAGCTATCCACCCTTCGCAGAGATCTTTCGCCTGTATGCACCAGACAAACTGCCACTTTCCAAATCATTTTCACGCGGGAAAATGCCAGCATTGAAAGACATTTCGCAGGTCCACCCACCGAATGGTGTCGACAATCTGAGCCGCACAAGGTACGTAGAAGTCCATGTGTGATGGCAGCAAGAATGGTCCAAACTGAAATGGCAGAAGTGTTAATGATGTTTTGATATTTCTCTCTATAGATCCCTTGTCCTCCCCCCAACACCGGAAGAAACGAGTGTGGATTTCCAAAGCGTCCCTAATTTTGGGTATGTTATTGCATGGTCCTTGGTTGTCGTTTTCAATAAGATTTTTGCAGCTCAAAACTGGATGTCTGTTTAGAACATCTCTCCTTAGGAAAGAAACAAAATCGAGTCCCGCTTTGGAAAAGAAAAGGCCATCTCTCAGGGACACAACACTAACGACGAATCCCGGGTTTGGAAAGTCTAGGACTGTTTTAATTGACGCAGCACAACCAGATCCTGGGTTTGCACAGTCTATCCGCACAAAAGCCACCACCAGCCATGAAATGTTGACTGATGCCTCGACCGCGAAAGTGAGCGGTTCTAACCTCAGGTATATTATCGCATCGTTTCGAGCTGCTGTTTTTCGTCAACTTTTGCAGCTCATTTGCATTGTTTGTTTGGATCATCTCTCTGTCACTTCTCTGCTAGGCACGAAAAACAAGCGAGTCCAAGTTCATGAATGGTTGAAACATCATTGGGACGAAATCCAAGCATTTCGAGAACAATGAGTGGGTGTCGCTACGTACGACACTGAGTGAAACTCCTTATGTCAGTCCGTGCGTCGTACGATATCTTTATAAAATACCTCGACACATACATGCATCCACAACCATTAATATTACGAAATTGATAGTTTTATTTTTTTCATCCGCAACCAATGCATACGGAGCTATTTTCGTAGTCATACGGAACGAATACACAGCATTGGTGGCATGTTTCACAGGCAAGTCAAATCAAGAACGCTCAGACTGGGAGAAGAAACGTGGAGGGTTCTCGAATTGTGCGTCGTGTCGAGGTAAACATAGACAGAACTCTACTCACTTGGCACTGAAAAGCGCAATACCCCAGAACATACAATATCTTGGAAAATAGAAGGTCGACACCTTAATGTTATTGGTAAGCTATGCTTTCTACTCAATTACGTTGTAAATAAGGGACTAAAGCAATGGGACTGGGAGTAGCATCACAGAAGCCATCCTTTTCAGCTATTGCAGGGCCCCTTGCAAGCGTCCTTGCTAGATACTACAATAACTAATTCAAGCCAACGTGTACTCCATAAATATTACTATTACTTTTGTTGTTACACTATCGATCGTAGTTTCTTAACTGTTACATGGTTGTAGTAGCGCATCCAAACATAGACAAATACACCCCAAGGAACGGTAGCAGGCATGTTTCCCGTTCGTTTTCGATACATTGTACAATCACATACACACTCTTACACATGAGAGTGGGTAGTCTGTTGTTTGCATCGTGAAGGAGGTTCTGCTACATGAACAACCCACCAATACCACCAACATGCTCCTCGGTTACGCGTAGCGACTCTTCAAGGACTTGTGCGGTCGTCAAGCGACGCATCTTTAAGACACGTCTTGAGCTTTTCGGCGTTTCCAAGTCTTCCAGCGTGGGCATAGGAAGTACAATGTGGGGAGCAAGTTGTTTCGGCGGTGTCATCGGCGCGACATTACGTCGATTTGCAGCCAGTGAGCGAAAGGGATTGCTGTTGGCGGTCATGGAGAAGAAGGAATCCAGGTCGGACGGTAGCATGGGAGGAGGATCACGATGATCCTCTTGATGTTGGGCCTTGGGAGGAAGAAGGACTTGTCTTCGTTGGTTCATGGACGGTTTGGGAGGAGTTACCGTGGATGGTTTTCGTTTCCGTCTGATCATTGTGGGAGTTCGAAAGGCAGTTGCCTCTTCCATGACGTCGTCTTGTTGGTCTTGAGTGGGTTCGTCTTCTAGATTCAGTCTAGACAACTCTAGAAGAGGACTGCTAGCTGCCATGGTCGTCATTGCTGTTTGGTGGTGTTGGTGCTGCTGCTGCTGTTTTGTGAAAAAAAGGGAACTTTCCACTCTTGGACATGCCTTTTTTTTGCCAACTGTCAGTTCAAAACGCGAACATACCAGACAAGTAATTGGCTCGAAACAAGTTTCTGAATGCGACCGCCGTTTCTGTGCCCCCATCACGTGACGCTCCATACCTTCTCAGTCCGCAAAGCCCTCCTCCAAACACTAGTATGTACTGCATAGTGAGCGTCCGTATGCGCATACAGACCCGGTCCGTACGAGAAATTGAAGAGCGCATTTCTTCGGCTTTCCATGCCAAATCAAAATTTCCATCCAGTCAGTGTACGAGCCGCCGAAAGTGACCACTTGTGCAAGTGTCATTGTCAGGTTTTTGTACGTGGACAAGCGATTTTCTAGAACCGAAAGTAATGGGACTTCAAGTTGGTTGTCTTGCAGGTTGCGGATGTCGCAACTTGTTAACTCGTGAGCTACAAAAGCACGTCCTTCAATCTATTGGCCTACTGCTCTGAACCAAATGGCCATAACCAATCAACTTCAACAAAAACAGAAGGTTGTATGAACTTATTAAAGGCAATCCTAGAATTCAATCTTGCCATCCTAAAATCCAATCTTGCTTGGAACAGCTTTACGGTATTGACGTTTTGAAAATGGCAACGGCTGGAGGCAACGAAAGCAGAAGGTTGTACTGCATAGTAGGTGGTACAAGACTATGCTAGAATCCAATCTGGCTTGAAAGAGCTTTACGGTTTTGGTGGTTTCGCAAATGACATTGGCGGATGTGTATACTGAAGCTGTATAAGGCCACATCCTAGAATCCAATCTTGCTTGGAATATTGCTTTACGGTATGTATTTCCACCAAAAAATGGCAACGGCTCGAGGTTCCGAGTTCAGCAGGTTGCAATGCAACAATAATTAATAAACAGGATATAAAACGTCATCTTGAAGTCAACTCTTATGGTGTAGAGTTCAAATGTGGAGAAATAAAAAAGGCAACGAGTCGAGGCGAAAGGAACTTTTTATGCCCCAAGAATCCACAGGTACTTTTTATGCACCAGTATCCAACTACAACTACAAGCTGTCCATCTGCATGGCTTCCGAGAACCAACCAATCAACCAAAAGACCCAACGATTCGCCAATGCTAAAAGCAACCTTTGCTAGAATTAAAGCAGAGAAATATTTCGCCTCACTACCTAGTCTTGAAGAAAGAAAGCCAAGCGTTCAACTGGTGAAAGCTGTTTGTCGTCCATGTCTTCCTCGTTCGTAGGATCGTAGTCGTTTTGAGATAGGCGGGCACATTGTTCTAACAGCTCTTCATCAGCCATGCTGTTTGTTCTGGAAACAATGGCAATTTCAGTCTGAGACAAAGGTCTGTCTTTGTCTTGTTCTCTTTGAATCGAGTCGATAGTCTCTTGCAATCGCTGTAGCTGTTTTGGAAGATTTTCCCACTCGGATTGTTGCAGTACTTTATCCAAGCGATTCAAAGACTCCTGGAAAGATGCCAGAGAGGCGGTTTCAAAGCCTTCTTCCATGACGATTTCTGGTTTGGCACTGTCGACCTGGAAATCTTTGGAGGCTTCAGTGGCCACCCGATCCAACACTCGCTGTCGAATCTGTTGCACACGACGTGTCAGAGAACGGACATGTTCTCGCTTTTCTTTCGCAGTCTCGTAGGCTTTGGCATCCAGCAAAGTCTCTTCGTCGATTGATTCTTCCTCCTCTTCCTCTTCTTCGGTGATACTTTCATCACTGTCACTCTCGTCTGCGTCTACTATTGGGGTTGCTATGTGATACGGGTCTACTATGTCATGGAATTCTTGATCGGAAACAGGATGCACAATTCGTTGCAAACTCTCAAGGAGTGCCTTCTGTGTTTCTTCTAGAAAGCTTTGCGTTGCGGTATCGTCAGAAGGAGCAGCAGCGTTTTTGAACTTGGATTCAATCGCCGACAATGCTGCTTTGTAGTCCGACTCGGCCACAATGCAGTTACCACCACGAGAATTTGTTGTCATACTGTAGATTCTTGTTGATTTATAGATGCTGTTACAGTTTCCTGCAGTCGATTGGGGTCACTTCGTTCGTTGATGCCTAGAAAAGAATAGAGATGCTGTGTCGTTTTCAAACCGAACGCGGAGCAACGGTTGTTGCTTGCAGGCGCGCAAAGGTCCGACTTGCGTGCGTGGAACATGGAAGTCGACGTTGTCGAATGGCAGTTCCAATGCTCGTACACGCCACCAATCCAGGTCTTATCCTCCAATTGGCAATAATGGAACGGAGTAGACACAAGGTTATCCCCACTTTATGAACTTGTGGTCTTATAGGGCACTGTCAAAGAAGCTTAGTTTGATTCAATGCTGAGCAGTTATGACTGGCCAGAATGAGACCCGTTTCACAGACGTGTTGTTCGTCGTATCCAAGCCACGTATTTGAAGTCTATACGTCATCCAAACATATGCTCTGTCTTGTGAAAGATCTATGGACTCACCAAGAAAAATGGCTCTGTATTCCACGACAAGCCGTCATTGCAAATGTCGATCTGTGGACTAGGCCGTAATTTCATTCTTTAGGGTGATCCTTGGCTTTGCTTTGCTAGTAGTATACAGTTCAGAAGGAAAGCTGCAGGTATGATAGTTCAGAAGAAAAGTTGTAAGTTCATATCATATTATAAAGAACGAGACTATTAGTCTATCTGCCGTTCAGGCTGCTAGGCATGCAAAACCCAGAATGGCGCAAGGCCATTGTTCGAACATCCCAATGACAACAATAATCAGCCTCTGTAGTTCGATGACCTTTCTTCTCCCGTTCTCACATATTACGATGCCTCAATATTAAAAAATCATCTTCTGCCATTGCTAAACTTGCTACTCCTCGGTGTCTTTGGTCTCGCTGACATCCTCTAGAACATGCAATATTTGTAAGAACCAGCACTACAAAACTTCCAAAACCTGGTTGCCGAGCTGAAGGCCACAAACAAAGTAGAAGCAGTCGATATGGGACTGATCCTCATTCGCTTTCTAACCTACTGTAGTACTATCGACCTCTCATTAGACCTCTTTGCATCCTACATCACAATAGTAATCGTAGAGTTGGAGGTTTGCCCTCACGATTTGCTTTAAAGAGAAGACTGGAGGTGGCAGCGACAAACTTAGTCCCAATTCTGGGGACCCCGCTTCACCTGCCCCATCAATACTCCGACAGAGATTTGTTTCTGTTCTTCACATATAGTATCACAATAAACAATGGTGGATCTATTCCACCAAGTCTGACCTTGCAATGGCTTTGTATCCCGCTTCTTGAAACCGCATTTCGACACTCAGGCTTCCTTTTGCAAGTTCATCATCGTCGCTCCTATTGCTGGGGACACTGGACATGGAGGACAATTCATAAGTTGGATGATTTGGTTCGTCGTAGTTGGTGCTACTGCTGTCATCAGTGCTACTGCTGTCATCAGTGCTACTGCCGTGGACACTGGACATGCTGGTAGATTTTTGTGTGTTCATAGACCAAGTCTTTCGAGACCATGGATTGCAAGTTCATTTTGGTCAATTGTTGCATCAGATTTGTACTTCGGACCTAGTGCGGCGCAGATC